>JAULKM010071039.1:0-11949 GCA_032355605.1 Rubia tinctorum
TCGTCCCGTTCCGGTTCAAATTACACAAAAGACCTTTTCCAGTTAAAATTGTCAAACGTTTACCATGTATTTGAATAGTTATATAAACAATAATGTTATCATATGTAATATTGTTTGATTAAGCGTAACAGGAAATTTTTAAATATCAACTTGTTATTAAATGTAAGGGTTAAATACGTTTATAACTCTAACTTTATGTTGAAAGTACCAATATAACCCTACAATCTCAGAAAATGTCAATTTAACCCTAACCAATTATGATATGGTCCATCCAACCCTAACTTTCGAAAAATTTGTGCCTATATAGCCAAACTCCCGAATTCCGACATTGGCCAAATAAATTCAGGCAAGACTAGGAAATGAAATGACAAAAATACCCCTATAACAAATCAATCTTTCTTCGTCAAAACCTATCTAACCCTAATTCAAAACAATGCCGCCTCCACCACCGTGCGCCGCCATTGCCGGTGCTCCCTTCTTCTTCGCCAGTCCCTACCACCGATGCTCCCTCCTCCTTTCTCGACCTCCGCCACCGCGCCCGCAGGGGTTTCCCAGCAGTATGCTAGCAGAGACTCGTACCCAGATCCATATGCGTTGAACTCGAAGATGACGAGCAAATCCATAAATGTCGCGTCGAACTCGAGGATGACGATGACGCCGCCGCCAGCGATAACCGTAGTGAATAACCACAGCACCAGTCCTGCCGTCCAATACCGAGAGTGCCAGAAGAATTATGCAGCGAGCATCGGCGGCTATGTCGTCGACGGATGCAGCGAGTTCATACAAGGAGGAGAGGACGGAACCCCAGAAGACCTCCATTGTGCGAGAAATGCAGCAACCCGATTTATGGGTCGACGACATGAACTTGGACCCATATCCATATCTTCTATCCTGACCCAGAAAAAGAAATGTCGGGAGTCTCTGCTAGCATACTGCTGGGGAAGATGAGGGGAAGGAAAAGAAATTCCATCCACCCAAACCCAGAAACAGAAATGTCGGGAGGAAAGGACCCAAATCCACACCCGCCAGAACAAGTAACTATCCGATTTCTTCCTCTCCCCGCTCAGACCGCCCTTCTCCGTCTCCCCGATCAGGATTTCTTCCTCTTTTCCCTCTTTTCTTATTTTTTTTAATGCAAGGGCAAAGTCATCTTTTCATCATAATCTGACCAAAAAAACACTGACTATAAAGTCATCTGAGTCAAATGTTATTTTCGCATTTTCTAAGATTGCATGGTTATGTTGGCACTTTCAGATTAAAGTTAGGGTTATGTTGCACTTTCAGACTAAATTTAGGGTTATTTTAACACTTTACTCTAAATGTAATCAGAGATATTAACAGTTAAATATTATATTTTCATAGATCGTGAAGCCAAGTGGCCAGGGCAATGTGCCCGTCCAAGTGCAACCCAGGTTCGAATCCCCTCCGCTTGGAGTTGCATTATTATGGTTTCAAATCTCCGTAAACACTGTATTATGTGTGAAATCTCAGTGTGTGAGTCATGTGAGAGTCTCACCCCATTTTGTGTGAGACACGATAGAGTATCAGCCTTTTGTGTAAGAGACCAAGGCTGATTACCAAACAATTTTTTTTTAAAAAAAAATCTCATTTGTAGTTTAAATTGGGCGGAGAGAGCATTCTTCCTCACCCCACAAGTTGGGGTTGGAGTTAAAAAAAACAGGATAAACAGTGATGTTAAAATGGAGCAGAGAAGCACATTGGACCGAAACAGACTTGCAGTTGCATGTGAACCTTCCTGCCATCCTCGTCGACGTCGTCGTAGTTATCATTTCTGCTGTTCCCCAGCACCATTTATTTGTTGGCTGTTGCTATCCCTATTCCATGCCTTTGATTATTTTCACAATTATCTCCACACATCCATTTCCAAGACGAATGATATCCTTTGAATGAGTAACTTAATAATATTCGAGAATTACTTTTTAGCGCACATCACAATATCTAATAAAAATATCTAAAGTTTCTATTTATATTTTATAAAATATCAATATCGTGCAAATTAAAAAAATATATTGTATTGACTATATAAATATAACACAAACATGTTTATTCTTTCAACCATAATAATATTTTATATAAAACTTATATGATTTTAAATTATCAAATATTAATTAATATCATAATATTTTCTAGATAAACTACATTTGATCATTATTTCCAAAACGTTTGAAAGTATATTCAACGATATCCGCTCTAAGTTGATGATGATGTCTTGATCTCGAATTTTCGAGCGTCGATGGATTGAAGTTTGAAGTTCTTGCATTAACTTTTCCGTGACTTGCATAGTTGGACTTTGATCTTCTACATTCCAGTATAATAGATTTCGTAATATAAAATAATATTAAATGCATAAATAAAATTATAAATACTCAAATTTTAATAAACAAATAATCTCATTTATGAAAAAAAATATACATAATCAAAATTAAACTTTGGTTATAATCCAATCAAATTTAAAAAAATACAAAATAAACCATGTCAAGATTCCATCATTGATTTGGTTGATCTTTCACACATAAAGAGGTATCAAATCCTTAATTAACGAGTAACTTTTTATTAAGGAGTGATTTTTAAAACTTTAAAATGATCATTCTAAAATAAAAACCGTTCCTTATTAAGAAATATCGGGTTAAAAAGTTACTATGGTGGATGCTCTAATTTTTTGAGAAGCTAAATTGATTTAGCATTAAAGTTCATTTTAATTTTGAAGAATTTTTCACTTGAGAAAAAAAGAAAAGGATTCCTCCAATTAGTTGAAGTTGAAGTTGAAGTTGAAGGTTACTAGGTTGGGATGTGATGTCAGAGTGAGCAAATGACAGCACACGTGGGTGAGACTGACACGAGAAGGAACTCCAAGTCCAACTCCATCGGTGCGCTACCAGAGATGGCATGCCTCACACGGTAGTCACACTGCACTTTGCAAAATGTGCCATTTTTCATTCATTTACTTCTTCCTCCAATCTTTAAATACTGGCATTCTTTTATTTTTCGGATGGTTTTCTTTAATTGAGACTTTCCTTTTTTTGATAAAATTTAAATTATTTTTATCTACTCAATTTATTTTTTGTCTTTCCAATTTAATATGAACTACTCATTTCACCTTTTGAAATTTTTTTATATTCTCGTATAGAGTGCCAATATTTGAGAATCGAATTGAGTAATCGACTTCAATTGAGTTTTACTGGTATTTGATTTTTTTCCCCAGAATTACTACTATTACTATTGTATGTTTTAGAATATATTACACTTAATAATTTTAAAACTATATTTGAATGTTATTATGTTTAACTATATACTCCCTCCGTCCCACCTTAGATTACTTATATACTTTTTTCACAGTTTTCAATGAGCATGTTTGACCGTAAATATCTCTAGTAACATATAATAATGTCGCATAAAAAATTAATATTTAGAAAATAGATGTTAAGACAAATCTAACAATATCTCACATAATACATTTATTATTTATATATTAAAATATATTTAGGGTCAAAGTTTGTAAATTTTGACTCTAAAAAGTAAATAAGCAATTTAAAGTGGGACGGAAGGAATATATAGAAGTGATTCATAAAAGGTTAATACTTAGAAACTACATATTACAACAAATTCAATAATATAACATACAATACTATTATTACTTATATATATATATTTGGTCATGTTTGTTGCTTGTGAAATTCTATTTTTGATCTTAAACAAACCTCTCAAACTTGGTTTCAAACTATCCAGCGCATATCTTTGGATCTTGGATTGCTCCACAACTCGGTTGATACTTCTTTTATTTTTCAACATTTTCTTGAGAATTGACTCTGCTATGTCTGCTGGTTTATGTTGATGATCAGATCATTACGAGAAATGACTTTGTGGCCATTCTCTAATTCATTACTCTTATTGATCGGGAGTTACCCATTAGTTTAGGATTATTACACTTTTTTCTTGGTTTTGAGGTTTCTTCTACTTCAACATATTTCTTCTTTGGGCTGGCAACATATGCACATGATATCCTTCGACGGACCAATATGACTGATGTGGTTCCAGTGTCCACGCCTCTAGTTTCATTATCTCAGCTTCATAGCACTTCTGGTGAGCAATTTTTCAACCTCACTCTTCATAGCTTATTGGTTGGCGCTTTGCAATATCTTACCATTGCTCGTCCAGATTTATCTTTTGCTTGGTCAGCCAGTTTCTTCAGGAGTAGTCACTCGTATTCTTCATTATGTTCGCAAAACTCTTTACTCTGGTCTCACTTTTCTGTCTGCCCGATCTTCTGAGGTTTTGGGTTATAGTGATGCTGATTGGGCTCGGTATCTAGAGACTCGTTGCTTTACCTATGGCTATAATATATTTCTTAGTGGTAATTTTGTTTCTTGGAGTACCAATAAATAGCCTGCAGTATCTCGCTTCTGTTCTAAGTATGAAAAACGTGCTTTGACCAAATATTTTCGAGGTTATTTGGATTTTGCATTTACTCACAGATCTTCATATTCCCCTCGTGAGATCGCCTAGCCTGCTTTGTGATTACAATAATGCTATATTTCTCGGTCAAAATCTGGTTGCTCACAAGCGGGCAAACCATAATGAATGAATAAGAGTGGTATATTTTTAGGTTAAAAGAAATTGTGACAAAATTGATAAAACAGACTAAAAAAAAATACCATACTTAAGAAAATGAAGAAAAAATAATTACAAGTAGCTTTAAAACTCTCGGCATCCCACTATAATCGGTATAATTTAATGTTTAGTGGCTAATATATTTATTTATGTGTATGCAAGAATTCTAAAATATTAATAATTTTAAAAAATATAAATTATGATGGATTCAACCATATATGACATAATAATAGTGTTACGTATATTAATTGAACAAAATGGTTGAAGTTAATCTAATTTGATTTAAAAAAAATCAACTAGTAGTACGTTACTTTCTTGAGATAGATGTATTCCCTCCATTTCTAAAGATTTGACGCACTTTACTTTCTTTCTCCCAAATTTTATTCCATTTATCATATGTTCAAACAGTGGCGGAACGAGCGGTAGGTGAGGGTGTGATGGCGCCTCCCCTAAGATCCGGTGATGAGATAATTAGTACTGGGAGCGCCACCGGATCGAGGGCTCCGCCACAGTCCATCCTTGCTCCCGGAGAAGAAGACTTGCACTTTGTTTTTTAATAAAAAAACTGGGTACTGAAACGACGTCGTTTTAGTACTTGAGTTTTATCATCCTCTAACCTTCAAAATTTCGGAAGGTAAAAGAAAAATTAAATATTTGGGGAAAACCCCCAATTAACCATAATCGGGCAATTGGAAAACAGAGCCACTGCTTCCCTTCTTACTGCTGCCCCGCCACTGCACCAGTAAACTTGCTCGGAATCGAGATCAATGCGCATTGGATCTGAAATTCTGTGTTATTGTATTTTTGCACAGCCGCAGAAAAGGCGCCGCTCCCCGCCTCAAGAGGTGTTTTGTGTGGTTTTGTCTAAAATGAGACTCACTCACTTCCAATATTTTAGGTAGCTCCAATATTTTGTCTGGTTTCCTTAAATTTATAATAAAATTAACCAATATTTTTTGATAAATTATTGTCAGAAAAACTCTTGTTTCTGTTAGGACCATAAATTTTGATTCATTTATTTTGATATTGTATGTTTTCTAGTTAATTATCTAGTTTTTTTTGCCGTGTCTACTAAGCCCCTATTTTTATAATGTTTAATCGGCAATAAAATTGAATTTGGGGTAAACTCTGACGCGATTTAATTTGACTGACGTAGTACTGTCTTTCCTCTGTTGTGGGTGTGCACGTGTGGTGAGTCCACTGTGTCCTCTGGCTAACTTACAGACAGGCGTTGACTATTGCGTCATTTCAAAACAGCTATCCCTCACATACTTATTGGGCGGACAACATTCGGATTTGAATGGCATCTTCTCTGCCCAGTTAAAATTACACAGTAGTTATAATCACATTCTACAACAAACTTGTTCCACCGTTAACATGTTTAAATACATTTAATAACGACAATTAAAACTTCATATTTAGAAACTATTTGTTGTAACGAATTCAACAATATCACAAACTCCCTCTGATTTTTTAATATTGGTCTCGTTCGATTGTCATTTTTTTCAAGACATGTTTGACCATCAATAGTTTTTGTTATATACAGTAACAAACACCATGTGAGATGTCTTTGGATTCTCCGTAACGTGTAGTTTCTGAAAAGTAAAATTTTATCGTTTGTTATTAGACACAACTAAAGTTATCGGTGGTCAAACATGCATTGAGAACATGTTAGAAAAAAAGACATAAATAAGAAACCAGAGGGAGTACGTTAATATTGTTATTTATATATTTATTCAAATATGCGGTCAAATTTTTATAGATGATAGTGTAAAAAAATAAGTGTGTAATTTTAGATGTGGTAGAGGGAGTAAGTATTTTTTACTCCTTCTGATCTCTTAATTATGACTCTTTTTTTCTGAATTTTTTTCAACCTATATTTGACCATCAATAAGTTTAATTTCATATAATAACGGACAGTAAAATTTTACTATTTATAAACTACACGTTAGGAAGAATTCAAAGACACCTCATATGATGTCCGTTATTATATGCAATTAAAGTTATTTTTGAATTTTTTTCCAGTCAAACGGAGGCAATGTTAAAATAAGAGAGAGTATATATTTTTAAATAATCACTTGTACTGACAAAAGATTAAAGTGTTAAAATAATTTTCATTTAGGTTGAACGTGTCAATGCAATCCTGCAATATGAGAAATTACTAAAAGCACTATAACTTTATGATGTATGTGCCAATATAACTTTTTGAGCCGTTGATTTCAATTGTCAACGACAAAATTAGCTGAATTTTAATGAAATGATGATTTTAACCCCTGCTAACAAAATAAATTAATACTATCCCTGTTGACCGGAAGAATTATTCTTCCCGTAAACCCTTTTGCGTTTCTTCCCACAAAAATTAACCCCGCCGGAATCTTCCTGAAATCCCCGGCATAGGTAATTCTCGCCCCTTGCCTCTCACAGTGGCAAGGGATGGGGTTTCGAATCGAACGGCGAGTCGTCTTTAGCCATTTTCAAGGGCAGAGATTTGATATTTATGCTCACAGAGCTGCACAGGAAGAAACCTGGGTTCATAGGGATGCCATAGCTCCTGCAGCCTCCCGTTATAGTGGATTATGTGCGCCAGCGCCGACGATTTCAGAAAGATTCTAGCGGGATTTTGGGGTGGGGGAGAGGAAGACGGAAAGGGTGGGACTTGGGAGAGAGAGAGTGACGGTGGAGAGTAGTTGGAGAGGGTGGCGAGTGGTGGTGTTTGGCGGTAACAGGAGGGGTAAAATGGGGGGAAATTAAGTTGAAATTGCTAAGAGCATATTTGTCATTTTATCTCCGATCAACGAGCCAATTGGTGAGTTAACACCAGAATATGGCCTAAAGGCTATATTGACACAATTTATCATAAATTTAATGTTAGTTTGACATTTTCTCATTTTGTAGAGTTATATTGACACTTTCTGCCTAACAGCATGGTTAGAAATGCATTTAACCCTAAAAAAATCCAAGTGAAATTAACATCAAATTTAACTAAACTTCAATAATAATAATTTATTATAAAAATATCTAAATTATTTGTAACTATACATCTTTGTTATTACAAATTAGATATTCAATAAAAGTTGTTATATCGAATGACATCTCCACCTGCCTGGACACCATGATTTGTTTTACTTCATCAATTTTTATGTATTTAAACTATAATTTTAGGCATTTGAATTATTATAAATTAAATAAGTTGATGAAATTGAATTAAAAATAAAAATGTAGAATGTAGAATTGATGAAATTGAAATAATCTTGAAAAAATTGTTAATATAAAAGATATAATGAAAAAAATATGTTGTATCGAACAGTAAAATGGAAACAGTATTATTACTGCTGTAAAATTGTTATATATTGTTTGTTTCGTTTAATGATACTTCAATTCAGTTCCATTTAATTGAGAACTATTTTATTGTAATTTTATTTAAGTCTACTTTTACTTTCAACATTATTATTATATTTATCAATAAATCTTTTAATAAAAAATAATTATCATATTTGTTTTCACACAAGTACTACATCAAAATTTCCTACTGTATAACTATTGCTACTTAAAAATATTTTTTTAGCACACATAATGGTAATATATTATAATTACTCTTGGTGGAATTATTTTTGACACTCTCTTTTATACGAGTTGGTATGGTAGAGAATAAGTGTGGTAAAATAAGAAAATATTGGAAAAGCAATGGTTCAGTTTTAAAGTTGTTGAAATCAACTAAAGAGGATATTATTGAAATTTAACAACACATTCTTTGTAATTTGGGGTAATGGTTAAAATTTTGTCATTTTTGTTTGAACAAACGAAAAAAGAAAGTGTGTCAATTTTGTTAGGACGAAAGAAGTACAATTTTTTTAAAATATTATTACTTTCTTTGTTTTCTTATGTTTGGCACGTAAGTTTTATGTATTTTGTAAAAAGTTAAATGCTTTGATGACCCCCAAGTTCTTTGAAAAGTGCAAATATAAACCCTAAATTTTCAAAAGTGTTTATATACTCATGATTGGAATTAAATAAAAAAAACTTATAATCCTGATGTCGGAGACCGACATTGTCTACGAATATTCCTGCATTGACTTATAATGAAAAGACAAAAATAGCCCAAACTACATTTCTAAATTTAAGATGACCATATTACCCTTAAACTTTTCTGACCATCACTCCCAAACCCTAGCCTTATTGCCGCGCTATCACATATAGTATTTAATTTATCAACATCTAAAATTAAAACATCACAATAGCACACATAACATCATTGACAACTACATTGTGAAACATCAAATACAGTATTTAAAACACCAATATCAAAATTTAAAAATATCAACAATACACACAAAAATGTCAAAAGAATAAAACTGAACATCAGTTGCATACTTCAATATGAAAACACCACAAGTATCAAACACTGAAATTATAACATCACACTAACACACATAACAATACTTAAAACCTAAAACATTAAATATCAAACAAAAAACAGAAAACGAGAAACATCAACAACGGTATCTAAAACATCACATCTGAAAAATAACAAAACTTACAGATCCTACTTCATTCTCGATTGCAACAACACTGAGCAAGCGTTCTTAGACATCTAAGGAACATCAATAACAACACACAAATTAGCACAATTCGTAACAAAACCCTAAGATATCACACAATCAAAACTGAACATCAATTGCATACTTAAAACGCCACAAGTATCAAATATTGAAATTAAAATATCACACCAACACAGATAACAATACTTAAAACTTAAATATCAAACATCAAATTTCAAACACGGAAATTGTATTTTGACCCCAGAGTTCAATCAGCTCATATATTAACATTCCATATTTTCTGTTTAGTCTTTGTCTCATTATAAAACAGTTTTAGTCTTGCAGGAGATGAATCATAATTTTAAAAGCCTAATTAATATTAGACATGACATCAACCGCCGAACTCGAGAATGTTTGTCATCACACTTGTTGAAAAGTAAAGCAAATTTGTTCGACTCATTATTTTCTTTTTTCCATTACAAAAATGACATCTGTTTATTAGTAATATAATTTGGAGTTTGGAGGGACGACAGCGTGAACCGAAAAGAAAGAAAAGCATGCCCTACTTTCATGTGGCTATGTGGGATCTTCTATTTCATAGGACAAATTATTAATCAATCTATTGCATTGGACAAAATGTAATCTTACACTCTTACTTTTTTTTTAACACTATTTTTATTAAAATTTAATCACATATTTAAATAAATATATGAATAATAATATTATCATATATGATAATGTTCAATTCGTCGTAACAAGTAGTTTCTAAATATCAACTTTTTATTTGTCGTTATTATACGTATTTAAATATGTTAACTGTCAAATATATCTTTTGAACGGCGTACAAAAAGTAAGAGTGCAACTCTATCTGAGACGGAGGGAGTACTTAGTTTATAAAAATAAATATACTCCCTCACAGGTTATTAAGTCTGAAAATATATTGAAACATGCTAATTAAAGATATATCAGGGAGACTTTCAAATTAATAAAGAAGATATATTAGGGTGAGTACAAAGTGATTCCTCTATATTCATTTTCTTAAAAATATTCTCACACTAATCATTACATAACCATTATACGGTGGATTTATCCCATTTATTATGGGTATAAGTTACACTCACTTCATTATCAATAAATACTCCCTCCAGTGCCAAAATATTGGTACCAAACAATGAAAACAATTTTTTATAAAAAATAAAATGGGTGTAGGAAATTGTATTGGGAGAGTAAAAAGTAAATTTAGTAGATAGAAATAATTTAGGATTTACCAAGAGTAAGTTGCCAATATTAAAAAAACATGCAAAAAAAGAAAGAGTGCCAATATAAAAAAAATCGAAGGGAGTCGGTGCTTTCGGGAGGAAATCGTGGGGGCTCAAACACAGTCACAATCGCTTCCGATCTCTGAAAAATAACCTCGACACACCACACAGGATCATCATTGAATGCCAATAGCACATCTATATAACCATTCAAATGTGGATATGGTATAAGTTGTTTCTCGTCCGAGATACCGCAAACTCATGCTGCAAAAAAAAATAGTGGCACGTGGTTCTTATCAACGACAACCATATTACAGTTTTGAAGGCCTTGGTGTGAATTTCCAGGGTAAAACAAGCAAAAGACACGAAAATCATTATCGAAGACCCTTACTACATTATCAAGGTAGAACCTGCAGTTGAATGCCTTGGATTCCTATCAATATGTGAAGAGCCGACACTACATCGGTCTTTGATCATGGACCAAGCATTCAAGACCGGAGTCAAGTTTCGGCCTAACATCAATAAAAGGTCTCAAGTGCTTGAGGTAGAAGCGGACAAATGGCGAATTGGACAACTCTACTTCTTACCTGCTCAGAAGAACAATTCACCTCGCATCTGCTTTCAAACCTCAACCAGAGGACATGATACACACTCACGATTGCCTGACGCACCGGCCACAACTTTATTTGAAGGCCTCTCTTCTCCAATTTGAGATAGAAGCTGATTCAGAAAAAATGAGTACCATGAATCGATTGTGTATTGGGATGAGCATGGGTCGGGTCAAATAAGATCCAACCCAACCCTGAACATCTTATTAAGATCTGGACTCGATCCAGACTCGTAGGACTTGGAAAATCATAGACCCATACCCAAACTCGATGGGTCTAACGAGTCTTGAGTTCAAAATGGGTCCTAAATGAGCATAACTTTCCCCCATTAAATAAGACATATATTATCCTAAATACAAATAAATCAAGTTTAATATGCATCTTCATTAATTTTGTAATAAAAAATTCAAGGGAAATACATAAATAACCCTAATAAATTTCAAAAGTGCAAATATAATCCTGTAAAATTTGAAAGTATGAAACTATAACCCTTAAGTTGTTAAGCAATGGTGCAGACATACCCAAATTACACTATTCCGGCGTTGACTAAAGAAATTCATGCGTTGACCTAATTTAAAAAGATAAAGAACTCCCCCAACTTTAAAACTAAAAATTTAATAACCATTATACCTCTAGGCTTTGTCGCCGATCAATGGTGGTCAACACCGGTCAACCATAGTCAAAGATGGTCTTCACCGGTCAACAATGGTCAACGCCGTCGGCTGATGGTGGCCGGGTTAAATCAGTACTTTTATTAATAAGACAGGGTTTGATTAGCACTTTAGTAAAAAAACAAGTTTAAATTAGCACTTATATAAAACAGATAGGGTCAGATCAGCACCATCATAAAAAACATCTTTTAAAGGAGGGATACTGCTTTTATATATATATATATATATATATATATATAATGTC
>JAULKM010071049.1:0-11948 GCA_032355605.1 Rubia tinctorum
TGAACCACGTAAAATCTGGTGTTTTGTCTTTTGCTTTTATTTTCTTCGCTTGTTCTTTCTCGGTATTCCGCACAACACTAATCATCACCACTTTTAACCAGTCCCAAATTATTCTTAATCCCCATTTCAACGAGGTCAAGGCAAGCCTTCAATCCAGCCATTGTTTTTCCAGGGGTATTCATCAGTGTCCCTACCAAAGAATCGCACATGTTCTTATGAATGTGCATGCCATCAACACAATGCCTAATGTCCAGATGCTTCCAATAAGGAATCCTAAAAAATACGAAGTATTTCTTCAAGCTCCCTTCCACTGAAGCTTTTCACTTTTCCTTTCCAAAATCATAAACATGTATATTGGATAAAGATTACGGAGGACCTCTTCTCTCAATTTTCCCATCGAACCACTTCTTGATCGCCGAACACCAATGATGTCGCTCAGGGAGAAAACGTCCATGATCTATATAGACAGTCTTGCAACCATGTTTCAATTGAGAAAATGGTGTCTCCTTCACACAAATGGGAAACACAAAGTGGCCTTTTACAGAGTACCCTGCTAAATTTCTATACACGGGGAAATTGTTTATGGCGAACAACACTAAGGCCTTTAATGTGAAAATTTCATTAGTGCTACCATCAAATGTTTGGACTCCATATTTGAACAAGGTTAACAAATTATCAACCATAGGAGCAAGGTAAATGTCTATGTCATTTCCAGGATGCTTCGGCCCTGAAATCATCATAGATAACAACACATACTTCCATTTCATCATTAGCCATGGAGAGATTATAGATGACTGGCATAACCGGCCACACACTATTTGCACTGCTCATATTCCCAAAAGGATTCATCCAATCTGTTGAAAGACCCAATCTCAAATTCCGAGGCTTAGAACCAAAATTGGGGTGCATAGCATCTAATATCTTCCAATGCTCCCCATCAGACGTATGTCTAATAACGTCATCCACCGGTAGAAATCTTTCTGAATGCCAACGCAATAGCTTCAAATTTTCCTTAGAAGAAAACTTCTTTAACCCAGGAATGATGGAGAGATACTATAAAACTTTAGGTGGAGTTTTGATAAATTTTAAATTCACTACATACTCTACACCAACCTCAATGTGACCACTCTTCATATTGTACCACGACACACCACCTACACGACATCGATCCAGAGTTTCATCTTCTTTTCCCCTATACAACGTACAATCACTGGAACATGCATGAATCTTTTTCAATTCCAATCATATAGGATAAAGAATCATTTTTGCGACATATGATCGCTCAGGTAATAAATTACCCTTGGGTAGAAATTCCCATAAAAATTGAAGATTCTCTGTCATGCATCTATCGGTCCACCCAAATTTTGCCTTCAACTTCATTAATTTCAAAGATACACTCAAAATAGAATGTTTAGCTCCCTCAAACAATGTTGTCTTCTTGTCATTATGAAACACATCTAGAATCTCTGGTTTACCATAGAATTCTATAACAACATCCTCCACCGTTAGGTCTAATTCATCCCAGTCATCATATATTTTATTTGTATGAACATCACAGTTACCCACACCAACCTCGCAGTGCCATACCCAACTAGTATCGTTCGTTTGAAAACCTCTCATAATTGGATGCCCATGCATGTTATTCCTACCCAAATATACGTGATTCTTAAATTCCTTACACGGGCAACATGCACTTACAATGCCATTTATTAGGCATGTTAAAATGCTAGAGCAAAAAAGGATTCAATCAAGGGGAGATATTCCAGGTATTTTCGAAGATCTCTACCAATAAGTTCAATTCGTTCCATAACTAACTACCTACAATGAATAATCATTTTCAACTCATTAACTAACACACAAGAGATCACCACATCACATCAAAATCAATTTCTTTAATTACCAAAATACAAACCCTACACCAAACATTACAAATTTAATCAAGATTCCATTTATTAAAGAAATTGAGCATAAATAAAAACATACCTTAGCTCTTCATGAAGTACAATTGTTGATCCCATTATAACCTAAAGCTCCCCATTTTCTAAAAATAAACAAATGAGGGCATCTGGACTACTGCATTTTTTTACCATTGTTTGGGCTTCCTAACTCGAAACGCATACTTACAAGCACATGAAAGGATTGATCAATGTTTTGATTGAGGAACTATATCAAAAAGTGAACCTAACTACGGAACTAGGATACAATTTGTGTTCCTCTCTCGGAAGAGTGACCGACTCTTTACCTTGACCCAGGCCACTCTATTCAAAAATTGAAACAACCCTCGTACCTACCTTCCAAACTCGGAAAAACACCACCATAAAGACGGTTCGACAGAACAGACTTTGAAGTTGAAAATTTTAAGGTGGTTAAAAAATAACCGCCTTTGATATTTGTTCATCAAAACATTTCAAGAAAACCTCTTTTCATCACAAATAAACCACCTTCATTTATGAAGAGGGGCCTAATTGTGGGTTTTCCTATTTCAAAACCCCTCAAAGAAGGTGGTTTCTCAGTTTTTTGCAAAAACCTACTTTGATTGTTGTCTTTATTTAATGATTTTGCACTACATGACAAACACAAGACCAAATTAGCATATGCATAACCATTGTAAACCTAGATGTCAAAATGTGACGTCGATAACATTTTGGTCATACCGAAGGTCACGCGATAATAATGCGACGTCACAAACTGAAGAATAAGCTACTAGAAATAAGAATATGCGATGTCACATTATAATCGCATGACCGAGTTGTGGAAGATAGACTACCAATGTCGCATATACCAGAGGAAGCTACGGGAAGAAACACAAAAAATTGGGAAAAATGAAGTTTCATCCACATCAAATTAAACAAAAAAAATTTAGAGACATACCAAAACATTGTACCTACGTTTAAAGTCAAGGTAATTTCACACTCTCATAAATGTGAGACAAAACTACATAGCTAAAAAATAAAAACACATTCATGGACCACATATTGAACATTGTAAAGTAATAATTCAAAAACTAAGGTGTTTGAAGATTAGAAAAAAACAAACCTTTTTCCAAGAGAGGATAGAAGGGAGGAAGCAGGAAATTGTTGGAATTTGCAGGAAACTTGTGAATAGATGGTTGACATGATTGTTAGGGTCCTTCTATTTATACCCGTTTTGGAACGACGTCATTTTTAACCTTTGTGGAGTCCGCCTTAGAGTATGTGACGTCGCACCAAAGTTGGATCAAGTGACATGTTGTTGACCCCTTACCCACATAGCAGCATTACATTGCCCTAACAATTTCAGCCTACCAAATGGTTGGTCATCATTTCAAGTTTTATTAAAAACAAATTTCGCAGCAACAATTTTCTAGTTTCAGACTAATTTAAACAATACCTAATATTTTTTTTAGTTTTCTTACTGACACTACTATTAAAACTTTTTGCGTATGTTAGATTAAATACTAAGGATGGAATAATATAAAAATAACATAGCTAACAAAAATATTAAAAATTAAAGATTAATTAACAAAATACGACAGTACAAATCTTGTCAAAATAAAAATTAACTTGTGTAATATAAATGTTCTGAACTAGTTTAGGAAAAACAACTGATCATATCAATTGGGGAAAACTTTAACATTAAAACAAATAGGGCGGGCACCATTGATTAGCTCGAAAAATAGCGTGAGTTTCTCATCAATAAGAAATTGATAAAAACCCTTCAGTATCATGGTCTTCATCCTCGTGTTCCCTGAGTAATTCATGTGGTACTCCCTTTCGTCGCACTTGAGCACAACAGGTAGCTTGTATTGCTGTAGGAGCTCCATGATTTGGCTAAGAAAGTATTGAATCATAAAAAAATCATGTTCAGTAAATATGAAAGATAAGTATAGAAATAGACATAATATTTAGTGTGTGCAAGATCAGTTTTCCAAAATGACATCATATTATTCATAAATCCATGTCAGCATGCACACAACATGAATGCCCCACAACGTGCGCCGTTGGTTAATAGTTCTTCCAATGTCTCTCTCATTCAAAGAGATGTTAGCCTCAACGAAGACACAACAATGGTCTCCCATCATCCGTCTTCTTGCTACGACTGACGTCTGTCAAAATACCTGCAGACATTGGTAAAAAATTGAGGTAATAATTACTTTTTACCTCGGTTCTGAACCGAGTTAAAAAGTGTACTATTTACTCGCCAATATTTACCTTAGTTTTTTTGGGGGATGAAAAATGAGGTAGAATGTCTTGTAGAACCGAGGTAAAATGTTATGTTTCATATAGTGGAGTGAGCTTTGAAAAAAATAATAACAAATGTGTAAAATTAGGATGAAAACTTGAGAGGGCTCACAGGCAAAATGAGAGAAATTTTAATTATTCTATGCTTCTCTTGGTTTGTCCATTTAATTATTCTATGCTAGTTTTACACATGTATAGGTTGAACCTCGCCTTTGAACGGTATCTAAATCGTTCATTTTATAGCCCATCAGAAGCAAAAGAATGATGCTCCAGATGATGGACCGTGCACTTTACCCAGCTCATGCCAACGGAATCTAGGGAATAACGCTATGGGTCGTGCAATTTGGCATGGTCTGTACCCTCATAAAGGGCGAGCAACACCCTCCAATCCACGCCCCGTGCCCCTTTGCATGGGTCATATTGGTCGACACGTGCACTATGACACAAGGCGTACCAACGTGGACTGCGTGGCTGCTAGGGTTTTCTCCCCTTCTAGGCCTTTTAAGACCTGAAAATAATCTATTATATAAACTAGCCTTAGTTTGGTAGGGTTTAAGTTTGATCATTTATGTTATTCCTAGTAGTAGGTAGGAAGAGTAGAGGCTCTCTCCTCTCTTCATTTATTTCTCTAGTTCTAGCCTTATGACATTAAATCCAATGATTTCTTCGGATTTATTGTCTATGGAGTAGTTATTATCTTGGGGTAGTATTTTTATTCATGACTTGATTTATCATTTTGTGAGATTTTAGATTACACTATTTTCTATTTATTATGAATATTTGTGTATGATTTGTACTTTCCATTGTTGTATGATTTATTCCATGACATGATTTATGATTCATCAATAATTCTATGCATTGTAAAATATCGTTCTAGGCTACAATGCTATCTTGAGAGGGGATCGTTGGACCCTAATTCTAATTTTCAAGTTATGTGAATTATTGCATGTTAAACTAATTCCTGACGAGGGGAAACACTTGGCATATCCCGATAGATCAATAATCATTCTAGTTTTTAGAGACAAGGGTCGTGGCAACCCTTGAGTCATCACAAGATGTCAATTCATTTCCATTTCTAGGCCTAGGGTTGGTATATATAGTGGAATTTTTGGGACGTATTAGACTCACTCAAATATCCATAAATTTTTCCTGTGAGGGCTTAAGTACCTTAGAAGAAGCTTGTTGGTTTTTGGAATGAGGTTACAGGGATAAAAAGTAGAGTCGAAAGGATTGGAGCGCATCCCTAATAACGGAGGTGGCAAGAAGGTTTTTAGGGAGCAGAACAACTGTCTGATAGATAGTGGGAATTTCAAGTCATTTCCACACTGTGTGACATAGGCATGAGAATAGGTTTATATGGTTATATGTGATATAATCTAGGATCAAATTCATTAAATCGATCATGTTATGCAAATACCCCCAAGACTAGTTGATCATAGTTTAAGACCGGGTTCTTGTATGCTTTGTAGTTTGTCAGTCACAATCCCCCGTTTCTCTATGAACGGTCGGGACTTTCTACTAGGTACGTTATTGTAGTTAGTAGTGAGTACAAGAGAAAATGATAAATTCTATCTTTGACACTTAACACCCGCAAGTAATTTTCCCCATTTTAGACGATCCTGCGGGTGCGGGTCATATGGCAATGTGAAGTAACCCAAAAATCTTAATTAGAAGAGCAAATAGTGCGGGAATCTAGAGATGACGATACAATCGTGGGAAGGGTGATACATATCAGATTCAAGATCAATAAAGGCATAAACAACTAGCGTCGTGGGTGAAGAACCATCTCCGATATCATGGAAGAGACGAAGGGAAGGCCGTTCTCATCAAAGTGGTCATGCCGAGTGATATTAACTTTCCCACTAAATGTATCGAGACACCAGAATCATTTGTACTGTGAGCTATAGCCAATGAAGACACAACGAAACTGCGGGGAGATAACTTATGATAAGTAAAAGAACAAACAAACGGGAAAACAAAATGGTGAAAATTTGAGTAGATGGGATCCCTAGTGTAGAGAATGCCATAAGGTGTAAAGTTGTACAATACTGGAGTAGGTAGACGGTTGATGATATAGACAACTATCATAAACACATCATCCCAATGTGAAAATGGAAGGTTCTAGTGAAACATCATAGTGAGGCCTATTTCAGCAGCATGGCATTGCTTGTGTTATTGCGCCTGTTTTTCTCTGGAGTAGACGAGCACGATTTTGGATAATAAATGCTTTTAGAGGCAAAATGAGACATTGGGCGAGTATTCAAGAATTATGTGTCACCATCACTTTGAAAAACCTTTATTTTTATGAAAATTGATTTTCAACAAATGACTCAAACCACAAATAAGTATATACAAAGCCCAATTTGAAAGCAATCCAGATTTAGGCAAACTAGAAATAACTGCACTAGGCACATTACCTAACCGCGCATTCTAGACCCCGTATGATTCCCGACTTTTATTCTGCTGCAAAATTGAAATAAAAGTTGTGTCTACTCAATCCAAGAAATAATGTCCATCCTCAGTGTGGACCTGGCCCATGATTGCCTTGGTTACTTTGTTCTAAATCACAATGTTTTTGTCATCAAAGGTAATCAATATTTCCAAATCTCTGGTCAACTTACCAATAGATAAAAACTTCTTCATAATTGTAGGCACAACCGAAATATTAGATTATCGCAAATTTTCATAAACCTAATCACCAATATGAGAAATCACAATAGGAGCAGCATTACCAATATTAAATTGAGAGTTTCCAGTATAAGAAGCGACATAGTCTATGCCACAAATGGAGGATGCCATATGACATGTGGCACAAAAATCACACTACCACGCCGAAAGAAGGAACTAACTGCTGAGAAGCCTAATAACTCTCATCCCAGTATGTGAAGTCTGAACAAAAAATCTGATCCTGCATCTGATAGCACATCGTAGGATAATGATTGAGACTTCCACTCTAAGAACAATCTTGACGACCACGACTAGGAGTAGATCCAACCATCGCCAAATCAGACCAATTTTGTGGACTACCGCACCGATTGACAGATTGAGTACCTGGGTGGCACGTTAACACTATTCTTAGATGCCCCTTATCGGCGCGTGATCCCATGTGCAGCCGGGTGGGGGCTCATACCCATTGGCGAAAGCTGCTGAGCCGGTGGGTGGAGTAAAATGCCCTTACAGATTCTGTAATTAAGCCTCTTGGTTTTTTCATGAGAAATCAGATCAAAATACAATGTCTTAGAACACAACATTAACTAAAGTAGTAGAAAAATTCTTATACTCGAAACTAAGAGCAGTCAAGAACTAGATGATCTTATCAGCATTCGCAATAGGGGAGCCCATAACAGAAAATGGTCCAAAAGTCTCCTTAGATGAAGTTCATGAGCTACACCAGATTTGTGAATGCCATGCGCATCAGCGCAAAAACAAAGGATGGTGGATGAACTATTGTTCTGGAACATGGGAAATGTTGTCTCAAATCTCCTTAGAGGTAGCGCAATCCAGAATTAAACTAGTGCTTCACCACCGATAGAAAATAACAGAATACAAACACGGTGATCTTCTACAATCCACTAATTATATTCTAATTTGACTTCTTATAGGCTGTCTTAGAATTGACTTTTGTGACGCCGGGAGCGGAAATGACGGACACATAGGATGCATTGTTGTTCTGGAATGTGGCGGAGATGTTGTCTTAAATCTCCTTAGAGGTGGCATAATCTGGAATTTAAGCGAGTGCTTCACCTGTGAGAGAAGAAAATAGCATACTGCAAACATGCTAATCTTCTACGATCCACTGATCATATTCTAATTTTGCCTTCTTATAAGCTGCCTTAGAATTAACTTTTTTGACGTTGGGAGAGGAGATGACTGATGCATAGGAGGCGCTTAATGATCTCGCCAGCAGTGGTGGAATCGGTAGAGAAGGGTGCGAATTTTTATCATTTACGAAGCCGAAAAGAACTTGTGGATCGAGAATGTAGCCAACCTGATGTTTTCAAAGAAGGTAATTGGATTACGTAAGGTTGATCTATATCATGTGAAGCAGAGTTTAGTAGGTTATTTTTTTGTCAGCCATGGTGAGGGATATGATGGGGAAAAAGAGAGGAGGAGGGGAAGTAGTGCGGCGGCCGAAGAGAAGAGGAGAAGAAAAAAATTATTTAGGTTTTTGGTCTTTGAATAAGAAACTGGATTAATATCATGCTAGAATAATTTCCCCTAACTGATTTGTTGTCGATAGAATGAATGAATAAACAATATTACAGAGATATAGAAATAAGAAATACTAGTCTAATAATAACTCTAATCTAGTCAAAATTTTGACTTAGCCTAACAATACAATACCATTGTAATATTTTCTCAATACTATTACCATACGATCACAAATGTGTGGTACAGTAATGTCATACCACATCGTCGATTACTAATATACTCCCTTTGTCCCACTAATAAATTCTGAATTACATGTTCCACAAACTTGAAGATAAGTGTATATGACATCTTTTTAATGTGTGATGACACTAGACCCATATAATCAAATGAAATGAGAAATTATGATCATATATTTACGACCATATGTAGAAAGTTTAGAAATATGAAGTTATAAGTGAGATGAACCGAAAAGAAAAGTAGGAAATTATTAATGGGATGGAGGAAGTATTTTGTACAAATGTTACATGATTCTAATGGTAAATTAATTACTCCCCCTGGTCTCAGTATATTGACATGGAATCAAGGGGCACATTTTTTTGAAAAATAAAATGAGTGGAGACGATTGTATGTGGTGAGCAAAAAAATAAATTGAGTGGATGAAATTCATCTTAATGTTGCCAAAAAGGAAGGTGTCAATTTTAAAAGACCAAACAAAAAAAAGTAAAGGGTGAAAATATAAAATAATAAATTAAAAAACGGAGAAAGTTGTACTCCCTCCGTCTCAGATTAAATTGCACAACAATCATTATTACGCTGTTCAAGAAACATGTTTGACCGTTAATATGTTCACCGACTTATAATAACGACAAATAAAAATTTAATATTTGAAAACTACTTGTTACGATGAATTCAACAATATCATATATGATAATATTATTGTTTATATATTTATTTAAATATGTGATCAAATTTGGACATTGAATAATGATATAAAGTAAAGTGAACAATTTAATTTGGGACGGAGGAAGTACGGTATTTTGGCTAAATGTGTCAGTCCTACTGTGTGTTATATTAAAGTTTAATGGGTTCAAGAAAGTGTCGATATTGACATCTTGCAGTTGAGGCCCTTCGGATTTTCCCAGGACGCTTGACTCTGAACTCTTGAAAGGGCAAAGAAGAGGTTGTCGAAATTATATACGAAATGGACAAGAATGTTCCTTGAATGTTCTTCCTTTTGGGAGACGAATATATGTTGACAGCTAAATAACCTAGACGTCGTATCAATTTTCACTAATTAAATACTCCTCCATCTTAAAATTATGAGTCGTATCTTCAAAGACGATATTTTTATAAATTATGAAAATATCAAGGTTTAAATTGTAAATTTGAACAGATCAAAATAAAAAATTTGGGTTGTATTAATCGAGTCATAAATCTATCATTCTTAAATTTTGCATAACAAATTTTTAATGTTACAATCAAAACCTTTTTGCTTTCTATAATTTCAATTCAACCCCATCTTTCCATATGCCTATGGAAAGACAGTATTTCCCAAGACTTTGCCTAAAATTATGATCTAATTTATTTTGGATCAAAGTTTTGGATAAGTTTATTTGACATGAAATAATTGTGGATAAATAGAGATATTTTAAGAAAGTAGTGAGTAATTTTTAAAATTGTTAAAGTCAAAGAGAACATATTATAAAATTCAACATCACAATTTTTTGCTATTTTAAACAATTTCAAAGTATGTTGTACGATGGACGAAAATAAAAATTAGTTCAATATTTATGGGAAAGTAGAACATTCCGAACAGTCAATGGCGTTTCTTATCACCACCACTCTATTGGGGATTTAAATTTCACGACCCTCAACTTTTACGAAAGATTTCATTGGCCGGGTAGTTTTCTGGGCTCGGAAAGAGTAACACTGCATAGTTAACTAATTTTTTACTTTTTTTTCTTTTTGGGTAAATTACCAATATAACCCTACTTATTTGAGTAAATACCAATATAACTCTCAGATAAATTTTAGTGCAAAAATAACTTAACTAGTTAATGTAAGTGCAAACATAACTCTCAGGCCTCATTTCCGACACCGCCTCCGTAATAGGTAAGGTTATATTAGAACATTTTTTAAACTTATAGGTTATATCAGCACATTCGTATAAGTTTTGGCACTTACACTGATTATCTAGGGTTATATTGGCACTTTCGAACATTGGAAGATTATATTGGCACTTATGCCAAGTACGTAGGATTATAAAAGCATTTTTCTCTTTTTTTATTAGAAATCTATAGTATAGATTAAAAGAGTTGATTCTTGACATATGTCATTCACACATAATTCTTACCACATAACATTCACACATAATTTCACGTCACTTTCTAAAATTAATTGAAAATGTAATATCTTATAAAGTCAATTCTCAATTATCTTTTCCATTTTGAATATTTTTCCCATATTTCAATATTTTTTAATGAATGAGTAATTAATCAAACCCTGTTTATGAGGATGCACATTCTTTTTGTATTCTCAATCTCCATTTGTTAGGAAAATTCTTTCATATTACTTATTTTTAGAATATGCTCCCTCAATTTTTCTATTTGTGTCACCATAGGTTAAACTGCATAGATTTAAATGAAAGAAATGATTAGATGAAATTAAATGAACATGGAAAGTAAAAAGTATATTAATGAGTTGATAAAATTGAAAGATTTTTTTCAAAAATGAAAATTGTGCAAATATAAAAGAAACCCCAAGATGGAATGTTTGTCAGAAACGAAGGGAGTATATTTTTAAATTTATACGCTTTTCATTTTGATTTTTCTTTTCAATATTATTAGAGTTCATTTCTTGATATTAATTGAATCGTTTTCATCTACTTATTCCTTTTTTTACTCACTGCAATCAATTCTTTCTATATAATTTAATTTTCATGCAAAAGTATCCAAAAATAATCTGCTAAATCTACAGAATAATAGACTGAGTAACATTTAGATATATATATATATAAGTGTTTCAAATAAATTTTAATTTTGAGACAAAAATCAGCATAAAATGCTTTATATAAATATTAAATATGGTAATGAAAGATTTTATCTGTAGATACTTTCAAGGGTTTATTCAAAAAAATAAAATTGTATTTGCAATTTTTCTTAAAGTCCACCTCTTGAAGACAGTATTTCAAGAAGTTATGAAAAAACCAAGGTTTAAATTGCAAATTAGAATAAATCGAGATGAAATTTTTGGATTACATTAATCGAGTCATAAACTTATAACTGTTGCACGTTGTATAATAAAAGTTTAATGTTGCAATCATTAATCGAGTTATAAAGTTATAACTGATGCATGTTGTATAATAAATTTTTAATGTTGCAACTGAAACCTTTTACCTTTCTATAAGTCTAATTCAACCCGTCTTTCCATATGTCTATGAAAAGACGGTCTTTCCCAAGACTTTGACTATTTATACGACTTTACTTTATTTTTGCTAACCAATATTTAGAAATGACATATTTTAGTACATATCAATATGTGATTGGTAATAGTATTAAAAAATGAGTTCGTCTCTTG
>JAULKM010071059.1:0-11948 GCA_032355605.1 Rubia tinctorum
TTCAATGCTTAGACACGGTGTAGTGTTTATAAGTGTTACCAAACTTGTTGATTCTTCGTGCTTAATGCCACTAATGGGATACCTTTAGGCATTGAACAACTAAATGGGTCATTAGTGAGGTTTAGCTAGAGATGTCGAATTCACTCTAGTAAACTACTTTCAAAGAAGAATAGAAGATTTATCTTCACAACAAGTAGTAAAGGTGTTAAATAGGTTACATGTTAATGATAGATAGAAGGTTTGGAAGTGTAAGTCAATTGCCCCCAAGACTCCATAATTCATACTTAATCTCGTTCTAGTTATTGTATGCTTTGTTAGGTGAACTTGTCTTTAAATTGTTAACTTAGAAAATCCAAACCCAAAAATCCCCTTTTTATGTGCTTATATATGAATATATATATATATATATATATATATATCTAGCGTAGTATTTACCATTTTATGAGCAAACACTTGAGAATATCTCTCGTCTCTTTGGACGATCCCGACTTACTACTAGCTACTTAGTTGTAGTTAGTAAGCAATAAGGACTTAAAAATTACATCTTTGAGAGGTACGGCGACGACCTCC
Organism: Rubia tinctorum; assembly: GCA_032355605.1. Classification (NCBI taxonomy): domain Eukaryota; kingdom Viridiplantae; phylum Streptophyta; class Magnoliopsida; order Gentianales; family Rubiaceae; genus Rubia; species Rubia tinctorum. The sequence continues at coordinate 571 of JAULKM010071059.1, forward strand.
CAATTTCAATCAAATTAAATCATCCAATTATTAAACTGATTAAAACAAGAACATGAATCCAAACACCATATTATGTAAATCTAATTGATATATATTTTTACATCAAACTAAAACATGCAAGAGGCTCTGATATCACTGTTGGGAATTGATTATATCTAATTTAGTGAAAAATATTATATAATCACGGATCTCATGCATGTAATTAATTTGAACCTATCTAATCTATTCATTTTAAACAGTTATTTTGGGACTTTTTGGATTAACTTTTGTACACTTTTGTGCTCTATATGTGACATTTTTCTTTGAAATTCTCCGTGATGAGTTAAGAGTGACTTTGCAATTTTATTACTTTTCTAGGGGGATTTTGTGTGACAAGGAAAATGTTGGATTGAAGACCATATTTTGAGCTTTTAAGACTAGAGGGATTAGAGAAAAGTGATGTGAAGAGGTGGACTTGAAACAAGAAGAAGAAGAAAGAAATCAAGATGCTGAATTTAGGCTCGGTCGCGACTCGCGAGGAATTTGTCACGAGTCGCGACGGACGTGTGACCAAAAATATTTCCTTCTTTTTGTACTATAAATACCAAACCTTACCCTCACTCTTCACTCTCTTCTTCTTCCTGTGCAATTTTGGGCTTAAAACCCTAGTTTTCTTCATCTTATCCTCTTAGTTTTTGTAGGTTAGTTATGTGATTTCATTATATAGGCTAGTAATCTCCTTGGGAGCAATTGATTGAGGCTTCCTTATCCATGTCTTGAGAATCATTTCTATCTATTTAATGCTTTCTCTATTTTGCATTCATGGAGATTTGATGTTGGTTGTTAATGCCATTTATTTGATTGGAAGTTTGAGTATATGAATTGCTTGTATGATTGCTTGTTAGGAATGGGTAAAAGTAGCTAATCTCCCCTCTTTTAACATGTAATCCAAGAGCATGAGTTAGAGCTTCTAATTAGGTTTATGATTTGATAATTTATAGATAAATGTGATGATGTCGAACTCTTTGTCATGTTTGTTTTATGTAGTAAATAGGAGAAGTTTATGAACATTTAACGTTTTTGACTAATCTTGTGTAAATGCATGAATTGGTTCAATGCTTAGACATGGTTTAGTGTTTATAAATGTTACCAAGATTATTGGTTCTGTACTTAATGCCAATAATGGGATACTTTTCCCATTGATAGACTAAAGGAGTCATTAGTGAGGTTTAGCTAGAGATGTCGAATTCATTCTTATAAACTACTATCAAAGAAGGATATAATATTTATCTTCACAACAAGTAGTTAAAGTATTGAATAGGTTTTATGTTCAAGGATAGATAAGAGGTTTGGAAGTGGAAATCAATTGCGCCCAAGGTCCTCTAACTTTTGTTTAATCTCTTATTAGTAGTTTGTTGCATATTTAGTAGATTTACATTGCTTGCTAGTTAAGTTGTCATTAAATTCATAAAACCCCTCTCTTTACATGCTTTTATATGTATGTATATCTCTATATCTAGTGTAGTGAAAATCCTTAGAAAATCCCTCTTCTTTGTGGACGACCCGGCTTGCCACTATCTACTTAATTGTATTTAGTAAGCATTTAGGGCCTATAAATTGTATCTTTGAGAGGTACGACAAAGACCTCCCACTATCTATGATTTTAGATTACCTTTGAAGTGTGTTTTACTGTCAGATTCGATCAACCACGGAGATGAGAATCCAGATGCGATTCCTCTATACGTATCCAAACAGCACGATCAGATCACCTCGGCCGCCATCAGCTTAAAACATTGATCAACACGCAATTACCCAATATTTATTCTTATCTTTACGGTGAGGTTTATTTTTTTTAAGAATGCTTGGAATATTTCTGCCGTTCTAGACTTACAAGGTTCTAATATTGTCATCCTGAGCATTTCTATAAAAATATCTATTTATACAGAATAGCCATTAGCCCAAGAAACCCTATTCCAAGTCAATCTGAGCCTAGTGTAATTAGATTTAATGAGTTATAATCACCTAGTGGTAGTAAATGGGTGGACATGTCAAATATAGGCCGGGTAATATGGGTAATGAAGAAATATGGGTACAACCCATTTTGGCCAATTTTAATACGGATTAAAAATGGGTTGGTAATAAAATAGGTTGAATTAAAACCCATTCAAATCACAGGTTGAAAATCACTCAACCCATGGGTAAAAAATTGGTAAACACACGGGTTTCAACCCACATGGGTTAAAACCCACATGGGTTAAAATATAAACCCATACGGTTCATTATATGATGTGCACCTTGATGCGTGTGTTAACCAATGCATTTGACATGTTTTTTAATATGTTTTGTTTGGTTGATTGCTATTTTAAGTTAGGTTTACACAACAAAAGGTTTAGATGACCATTATTAGTTTTCTTATCTAAATCTCTGGTTTTGTAGACTTAATTGAATCTAATGGTCACTTTGTATTCACGAGCACTTAGATTTTCCTTTGTGAGCTTACTAGTAGGTTGCTCGTGAGTATTTCGACATCATTTTATAGAAGGCTATCCGCGAGGGTGGTAGAAGATATTTGAAGGCCATTCTCAAGAATAACAGAAGATATTTGAAGGCCATTCATCATAATGACAATCGACCAAAGGCCACAGACCAAAATGCATGGTAGTAGATGGAATTGAGTAAAAAAAGGCAGAGTCAGAGTTAATCAAGGTAAAAACAAAAGGCGCTTTCAACCGACCGAACCTGCCTACCGGCCGACACAAGGCTAACACCTAGCACGGCCCATCCCGGGGGTGGCTAGCACGAACCATTCCAAATAGCACAGGCTGTGCCACAACCCCTTGCCATGGACTAATTGGCACCAGCCGGCCAGTGTCACTCAAATCGCTCCTGAGGCTATGTAAGGACACATACTGTGTCGTTTCACATGGTGCGTGTCATTTCAACTCCAAAATGCAAAGACCAGCCCACGGGGTACGAAGAACAACATGGACTGTGCCGTTTAACGGATTTAAAAATTCTTTTAACCGACAGTCCAAGACAAATGACATGGGGCGCACAATCAGAAGTTGAAAATGGAGCAACAACCGACGACCCATGCCGGTGGACACGGTACGTTCCAGACCGGACAGGCTGCACCAGCACGAGGCTACACAGGCTATGCCATGACATGCGGCTCATGTCGGCACGAGGCCAACCAGCTGGCACAATCAATGCCATTTTCCCTTAGCCATGTCATTTTCGACTGCAAGGTTTTTTTTGCCTATTTTGAGCATTTTTCAAGGCTCACTTCCCTGCTTCTATATATAGGAGCCTTTAGTATTCTAAGGTTCAACAAGTAGGCATAATGTAGCTTTTATTTTCCAAGTAGGTTGGAAGGAAGAGGATAATTCTCTCTCTAGATTTCTTCTCTTTCATTTCTCTTATTTTCCTAGATCCATGGCATTTAAATCAAAATTTTCTATGGATATATTCTTAGGGAGTAGTTAATTAACTTGGTATTTGTATTTGTATTCATGTTTCATTGTTTATTTTGTGAGATTCCTTAGATATACCTATTTCTATGTGTTTATGATTTATTACGTTGGCTTGTTCTTCATGTTCTTATTGATTGCATGATTTTCACACTAAAACTGGCACACATCGTAGTCTGATTTCATGTTGGCACTATTATCGATATCCGTCGTGAAAGGATAAAGAGATATGCTTGGGGTAATGAAAGTTCGAGACCGTATGGGTATGTGCACGTGGATCGCTAAGTCAATGTTATGATCGACCACACACTAGTCTTAGCCGGAAAATTTTCCCGAAGGGTTACGAATAGAGATAGCTTTAATAGAAAACTGGGATTAGCGTTATGCAACCCTAGAGCCACGATAAGGTGCTTCACCCCCTTTGCCTTTGTAGGCCTAGGGAGAAGCATTTGTGGTGTAGTGCCCGAGACGGAATCGTACGAGGGAGATTCAGATCTGTAGAGCAGGAGGTAACGTTGTTGGACTCCCGCACCCTACGTGAAAGGTATGGGGAAGTGTTGACCATCGACCACACCATGTATCATAAACAATAGAGTAGGCTATATATCTTGTATGTGATGGAATGGAGGATCGAGAAAACACCAATCATGTTACACAAATGCTCCCCAAGTGCTAGTTTATATAGTTCATTATCTTGTGATTTGCATGCATGTACTTGTTAATTAGTAAACAAACCCCAAAATCGTATTTTAGCAATACTAGCTATTCCTATCACGTGATCATATTGACGACCCCAATCACAACTGTGTGTAGTTAACTTTTAGATTCTTAGCATCTTTGTGGATGACCTTGGTCTTGCCATTATCTACCCCATAGGTAGCATAGTAGTAGGAATGCAACAATATAAATTTCTATCTTTGACCTTAATAAATCTCCCTATTGGTTAGTGAGTGCATTCTCCCGTGAAAAAAGACTATGTGTGTTCATTTTAGCGACGTCGGGAGGGAGTGGGTCTACATATAAACTTGAGATTTTATTATAAGCCTTGGTCTAAATCCAGATATGACCTATCTAGATCTAAGAGCTAGTAAATTGGTTACAACCTTGGTACCCTCGGGGACAACATGCTTAGCAAGCTCGCCGAGAAGAACAAGTCGGACTGCGGTCAAAATCTCCCGGGAATAAATGATGCAGTTGAGAGATGGGTTGGACCTACCCTTTTCCTTTAGTCAAAGTAAAATCATGACTGCTCAATGGAACAAGTAGCCTTGGGATTTTTGGTTTCTTGTTGATAAAGCTGTTCATGATTCTCATGAGCTTACTAGAGACGCCGATGTCGGGGTGAGCCTGCTTCAGCCCCAAAATGAAATCCACGGTCTTCTTTGTCCCCTTCTTCTTCTTGTCACTAGAGGTGCCACCATAGTCCTTGGGGAGTTTGTCCCAGCCTTTGGTTTCTTCTCCTTTGGGGCTTTCTCCATCACCCACTTGCAGCTCTATTTTCTTCTTCCTTCAATGTTTCCATTCTCAGACCCGCAAATAAAAAGATAAAATAGAAATGGGTCAACCCATGGGTTACACCCCCAGTCTGAATATTATATCCATTTTTGGTCATCCGTAACCCAACTCGTCCAACCTATATCTTTTAATTACCCATAAAACCCAATACCCATTTAACCTGTTACACATTTAACCCATACCCATTCGAGTTAAAAAATAAATAACACTTTTGACCCATGGGTTACGGGTCAGTATTGGCACCCCTATGGTCACTAATGGACTCCTAGCCCAATAGTTATTTCCTTTATCCAATTTCATTCTTTTTAGTGCCCCTATAGGTTCAGTCATAATAAACTTCAAGGCCTGTACAATTGATACTAGCAGATCAAAAGAGTTCAAACTTAACATTCCGATCACTCAAAATAACTGAATTAATTATCTCCGTAATTAATCCTCTAAATATATTAGGAAAATGCACATTGACTGAAGGACACCATTCCAACAATGTCCCACTTGTCTTTAGAATAAGTGTGCATTCATATTCCTTTGTCACTTAATGTCTTCATCTGAATATAAGGTGAGATAACATGTCATCCTTATCAAGTCAAATGTATTTATTGAATTCCAGAGTTAAACTGTTAAGACTGATGATTAATCCTTAATCAATCTGAGCACGGCCATGCATTTTACAGTCCTATAAGACAACAATATCTAGTAAATGAGAGGACGATCCCATTCTTGTATATTCAAGTTTTCTCCACTCGATTCATGGCAACCCAAGACTTCCTTTATAGTATCCTTTTATAGTGCGACGTTTGACAACCTCAAGGTACATCAATCCACAAGCAAGCAAACACTGAATTACTCAGGTATGAGGTATACAATCCTATAGTAAATAAGACATACTCAGGACATTATGAATATCTTAAAGTATTCTCACGGTGGGTCTGTCCAATACAAGTCCCCAAATTGCATCCATGCAATTGATTCATGACATCCGACCTATTTTAGCCCATGAAACGACTTTGCGAATTAAATTGAAAACTAGTTTTCTTTAGTCATGAGTGTCCACTACCAATGACCTAAACTAGGGACATAATCAATCTTACAGGTTCACTAAATAGGGTTTCATTATCCAAGACATATTCTTGGTAACCTATTTGGAGATGTAAATTGATTTTGGACTTTCATTCAACACTAAACCAAGTTAAATGAATATGTAATGATAGTTTCATAATATGTTAAATGGTTCAATTTTCAAATTCTAAAATCACAAAATTACGATAACAAGAACATCACAAAAATTAACCCAAGAACTGCCATTATAGTCTCCTTTTATGGTGTGACGTTTGATAGCCTCAAAGTACACCAATCCACATGCAAGATAACACTGAATTACTCAGGTATGAGGAATACAATCCTATAGTCAATGAGAAATATTTATGAAATTCAGAATATCTTAAGGTATTTTCATAGCGGGTTGGTCAAATACAAGTTCCCCACTTGTATCCATGCAATCGATTTATGACATCCCACATCCTTTACCCCATGAAACAGCACTATGAACCTAGTTGCAAACTAGTATTCTCTAGTCATGAGTGTCCATTCTCAATGACATAAACTAGGGACCTAATCAATCTTACAATCTAGTTCACTACAAAGGGTTTCATTATCAAAGGCATTTCTTGATAACATATTTGGATATGTGAATTGGTTTTGGACTTCAATTCAACATTAAACCAAGTATGTGATTATGAAATTATAATTTCATAATATTTTAAATGGTTTAATCTTCAATGTCTATAATCACGAAACTATGATAACTAGAATATCACAAAAATCACAACCATATCCAAAGTGATTTATTTCTATCACTAATGCACGAGCCCTAGGCTCTATCTCTGGAAGAGGTTTAGATTATGGATTAAAAATTCGTCATGATTTCTCAACTTTCAATTAACTACTTCATCATTCTCGATATACCCTCAAAGAATGTGAAATCTCAAAGGAAAAAAATTGAACTCATTAGGTTCCCTTGTCTCATTTTGCCTAAGGGGCGACTCTACTATTATCTTACGAGAGAGCAATAGAGTCACCTAAGATAGAGACCACATTAAGTTCAATGATGAATTAATTAATTAAAACACCTTCCTATGTGGGAGGCCATCATCGTGCCTCTCAAAGATTGTATTTATAAGCCCTAATTGTGGCTAACTACAAGAAAATAAATAGTAGCAAGTCGGGGTCGTCCAAGAGGAAAAGGTGGTTTCATCAAGTGTTAAACTTAGTTAAAAAACACACGAAGAAGTCACTCTACGTGTGTTAACCAAGTTGGGGAGTTTTGATTTTAGGAAACACTAAGACTACTTTAAATAGCTAAATTAACCAACAATTAAAGAAAACAATATAACTACGAACACACTAGCACGAAAGATATAATTAAGATGAGAACTAGTCTTGGATGCAATTGGTTTACATTTATAGTTATCCTTTGATCATCGATTAATTAAAATATTTTATGCATTAATCACATATTGTGGATAACTTATCAACACCTTTATGGTGAAGATATTTCTCGCCTCTCCTCGATTATAGTTAGAGTGGACGATCGGGGCCACACAATAACCCTTACCCTCGGGTAACCCTAGACGATCGACGTCATAGACTTCCCCGAGAATAGAAATACACATGGAGAACCAAAACAACTAACACATTATCCTACAAAATAGAAATACCGGGATAACACAAATATATCTACTAATAACGACTACGAGGATCGGCCTTCTTGCTAATCGTTATTAGCGAGCCACATTGATAACAAGTCAAACCCATTTAAATTCATCTCAAATCTAAGAAATATCATCAATAAATAATCATAATTAGTTGTCACACCCAATTAGAACCTAACATCAACTAACGATAATCACATCGACAAAACCTCCAAGTATCCCTGGTTTGACCGAAATTCTAGCAAATAATTAACCCACAATCATCAATTAGTTGATCATCCTAGTATAAATCATGTATTAACTACACAAGAAAACACAAAATATACTTGATAATCAAAGCACAAAATAGGGGAAATCAAATCTCACAAATTCATACTAAAAATGCTTACCAATTGCTCCCAAAAGTTTTTTTAGCCTAGATTAGCTAAACCCATAACAAAAGCACAAAGTTCCATGGTAAATATTGGAGAAAAGATGAAAATATGAAGTAATGAATGTAAACTAGGGTTTTTGAAAGTAGAAAATTCATGTGTTAAATGGGGGAGAGAATGAAAGTATTTATAGACTAAGAATTAAAGAGAAAAAAAATAAAATGAATGTCGGGCTCTTTGACACGGTCATTGTCATTTTGACACGGTCAGTGGCCACGACCAGTTTCAATTTGACACGGTCAGTGTCAAGTGTTCTGCCCAGCTTCTACAAATTTTCAGAATAATTGGTCTTCTCTTCTAACTTTCGTCGCCTCTTCAATATCGAACTTTTCAAACCTGAACTCTTCAAAAGGAGTCTTCAAAATGATCTTCAAAAAACTTCATAAATCAAATAATTAGGACATAAAACATGTGATATCATCCTAACCCTCTAATTGATAAAATGTCGCCCTAGGGTAAGCATTAGAACGGTTGGCCAATTGGATCACTATCCCAGTTTCATGCAATTTTCCAAGATCTAGGGATTCATATAAGAAGTATGGAATCACATTGATTGATGCTCCTAGATCTAGCATGGCATTTTGGAAATTCTTACCACCTATGATGGAAGGGATGATAAACATGCCGATATCGCATTTAGGGGGGGGGGAGTTTGTTTTGAAAAAGGCCCGACACTTGACCACCAATTTTATCTTTTCACCATTTTTAAAAGTTTAATTTCTCCTAGGGGTACATAATTCCTTAACGAATTTAGCAAACGTAGGAACTTGGTAAATGGCATCAAAGAGAGGAATATTTACCTTGCACTTGCGGAAGACTTCAAAAAGTGCTTTGTTCTCATCTTTGTGATTCTTGTCCTGCAAAGCCGCCGAAAAAGGTGGTGGTGGAAGGATCTTCTTTATTTCAAGCTTCTCCAAAGATTGGGTGGCCACCTCCTCGACCTCTTTGTCCTTCACCACTAGCTCGTCTTCTATCTCCTTCCTGACTTTCACAATTTTCTCGGGGCCTTTGATCTCCTTTCCACTCCTCGAAGTTATTGCACTAGCATTAGGAGGTTGGGGGTTTAACTCCAATTGTGATGGAAGTTTCCCGGAATCCCTAGCTTCCAATTGGGCCAAAGGGGATGCTATTTGGATAACTTGGATTTCCAAACTCTTAAACCTCTCGAAAGAGCGGTCCTCTAGGTTTGTGATTCTAGATGCGGTTCGGTCTTCCAAGTTATTAACCATTTTTGTTATAGCATGCATGAGCTCCTCTTGCTTCGACCTTGGTCTTCCTCCTTGAGGGTTAGAAGACCCTTTATCCCTTGGGTAGGGTTGCTACAGTACCCAATTGTGCCTTTAATTTCCTTGGAATTGGGGTTGCCTCATTGACGGTTCGGTTGATACACACCTTGACCACCTTGAGGGTTCGATGCATCGGCTTGATCATCTCTCCATCTAATGTTTGAATGGTTTCTCCACCCGAGATTGTAAGTCTTAAGTATGGATCATACTTCTTCTCATTGCCTTGTCCCCTTTGGAAACCTTGACAACCTTGGTAGCCTCCATTACCTTGGAAACCTTGCACTTGTCCCCCTTGATAACCCATGGGCCCTCCTTGATAACCCATGGATTTAGCCTCCTCAAACTCTTCATATTGGATTTGAGGACATGCATCGGTGGAATGTTCCAATGAACACACCCCACAAGCTTTAACTTGAAACATCCACCCCTTGATTATCACTTTCATCATTAAAACTAAAGCTTGAACTTTCTCCTCAATTTTTGGGGTTTCCGGATTTGGAAGCTCTTACAACCTTGCCCTTTCTCTCACACCGAATTGTCTTGTCCCGTTGGCCATGTCTTCAAATAATGTTATGGCGTATTTCGGGTTCTTGTTGGCAATTGACCCATTACAAGCGGCATTGACCATCCTCATATATTTAATGGACAATCCATTGAAGAAATAGTATACGAGGTCTCCTTCCTTATATGCGTGGATAAGTAGCTAGCTAGCAACCTTTTGAACCTCTCCCAATATTCATATAAAGATTCACCCGAATATTGGAAAATGTTGTTTAGCTCCTTCTTCAAACCCGCTGACTTAGATGTTGGAAAGAATTTTTCCAAGAACTTACGCTTCATGTCCATCCATGAGGTTATACTTCCCGGGGAAAGGTAGTATAACCAATCCTTGGTCGCATCCTTCAAAGAAAAGGGAATGCCCTAAGATTGAAATTATGCTCCGAAAATCCATTTGGCTTCATGTTCATGCTCACAAGGTGTAATTCGGACAAGTACTTGTTGGCATCTTGCCCACTCATCCCATGAAAAGATGGTAGACAATGAATCATCCTGGAATTAAGCTTACTAGTGACATTTTCCGGAAGAGGGGGAAGATGAACCAAAGTGGTTAACTGTTTAGGTTAGGGGTCATTAGCTCCCTTTAGGTTCTAGTATCATCCGCCATAGTTCATGCAACTACTTCGGTTGGTGCTTGAGCACCTTGGTTAGCACAAAAATGCTAGTCTCCTTGCTCTCTGGAGTTTTTCTAAAAGATCGGGATCGTAGTGCAAGGGTTCTTGTCTATTGGTACGAGTCTCAACCATAAACCAAGAACTAAAGCAATACAACGTTATTCCAAGAAACAATCACAAAAACAAGCAAATGTCAACAACAACCAAGTAAAAAAACAAAACAAATAAAGAACTACACTAACACTTTAATAAAATACGCCTTTTCCCCGACAACGATGCCAAAATTTGGGAGGCCATTGTCGTGCCTCTCAAAGATAGTATTTGTAGGCCCTAATTGCTGCTAACTACTAAAAAGTAGATAGTAGCATGTCGGGGTCATCCACGAGGGAAAGAGGGTTTCATCAAGTGTTAAACGTAGTTAAAAAGCACATGAAGAAGTCACTCTACGTGTGTGGTAACCAAGTTGGGGGGTTTTGATTTTAGAAAACACTACGATGACTTTAAATAGATATAACTACGAACACAGTAGCATGAAAGATGCAATTAAGATGAGAACTAGTCTTGGGTGCAATTGGTTTACATTTCTAATTATCCTTCGATCATCGATTAATTAACCTATTTTTATGCATTAATCACATATTGTGAAGAACTTATCAACGCCTTTTGGGGTGAAGATATTTCTCGCCTCTCCTCGATTATAATTAGAGTGGTTGATTGGCCCCACACAATAACCCTTATGGTGTGTCCATTTTATATAGTTATTTTGGGATCTTTTGTACTCATTTTGGTAGACTTTTATGCTTTAGATACTCTA
>JAULKM010071069.1:0-27928 GCA_032355605.1 Rubia tinctorum
GATTCCCACCAAGAAATACAACATATCCATAAGTAGAACGACGAGTCTCCAGACAACGACCCCAGTTAGGATTAGACTACCCCAATACCTCAGGAGAAATAGCATGGAATGTGAGAACGAAATGAAGAGTACCTTGTTCATAGTGCAGAATTTTCGTAACTGTCGCAAAATGCTCATCTCTGGGGTCCTGAAGATACTGACTGACTGTGTTGACTAAGAAGGCCAAGTCTGATAGAGTGATGAACAAGTACTCAAGAGCTCCAACCAAATAACGATACAGATTCAGATTCCGGAACGGAGGGTTAGTAGAATTTTGTAACTGAGAACCTGGCACAAAAGGTGTAGACACTTGTGAAGCATCGGAAATCCCTGCACGAGTCAGAATGTCCCGAGCATTCTTAGCCTGACCAAGAAGTAAACCTGATGAAGTAGGCAAAACTTCAAGGTCGAGTCATTCCCTGGGAGAATGATGTTATCCACATACACTATAAGATAAATCAACAAGGAACCCCTCGAAAGAACTAAAAATAATGTGTCGGTGGAGCTGCACTGAAAATCGAGCTGAGTCAAATAAGTGCTGAAACGCTGGAACCATGCCCGAGGAGCTTGCTTAAGTCCATAAATGACTTTTCCCAAGCGACAAATATAATCTGGATGAACAGGATCCCTGTAACCAACTGGTTGCTTCATAAATACTGGAGCATCGAGAACACCATTGAGAAATGCGTTCTTGACATCTAGCTGATGAAGCGTCCAGGAGCGCATGGTGGCAATGGTAAGAACTGTCTGAACATTGGAGGCCTTGACCATTAGGCTAAAAGTGTGATCAAAATCAAAACCCGGAATCTGCGAGAAACCTTGCGCCACAAATCAACAGTACCATCTGGTCGATATTTCAGGCGATAAACCCATTTGGAGCCAACAATGTTAGTGTCCGAAGGTCGAGGCACCAAATTTCAAGTGTGCTGACCACGAAGAGCCTCCATCTCGTCATCCATGGCGGTAACCGAAGTCGGATCCTGAAGAGTAGTGCAATAATCCATCAGCTCAGACTGAGAAAGCAAGGCAGCAGTAAGACCATGAGCGATAATATCTGAATAATCTCTGCACTGAATAGCTCCAGTCCCTGATCGAGTGACCATGAGATGAGTACGAGTCCGAGGAGGATAGACCGAAGTAGAGACCGGAGGAGTCAAACCGACCAAGGAGGCCGGTGAAGAAGCAGCTGAGCAGGGTGGAGACTGAGCAGGTGGACTGATCGGCGGAGAGGCAGAAGGCGCCTGCCGTGGTGCCTGTGGCGGATCTGTGGAACAAATGGAGGAAGGGGCTGTAGTCGGCACATGAGCAACAGGAGGCAAATGAGGTGCCGAATCTAGATCAACAAAAGCAGAAACATCTAATACTGAAGGTGGTGAACTGATCGCCGAAGGAAAGGACGGGGAGAATGGAAAGCACATCTCGTCAAAAAGAGCATGTCGAGTGATGTAGATTTTTCCAGTAGTGCGATCAAGACACTGAAAATACGAGCTGTAGGCAATAAATACATACAGAATACTGCGAGGAGACAGCTTGTGGTTGGCAAATGGGCAAACGAACGGGAAGACCCGACAACCAAAAGCATGAAATTGGTATATATGGGTACCCGACCATTAATAACCTCATGTGGTGATTGTCCACCAAGAACAGGAGTAGGCAACTGATTGATAGTATAAGTGGCTGCAACAAAAGCATCAAGCCAGTGGGAGAGAGGGACATGAGAGTGATACAACATAGACAAACCCATCTCAGCAATGTGGCAGTGCTTGCGCTAGCCTGATCGTTCTGTTCAGGAGTATATAGGCACGAAATCTGATGATGAATGCCCTTTGTCTAAAAGTGACAGCGCAAGCGACCATTTACGAACTCGGTCCCTCCATCACTCTGAAACACCTTAGTGGTGGGCGAGAACTGGTTCTCCACAAACGCCTCAAACTGGCGATAAACATCCCAGAAATCAGACTTGCGGCGCATTGGATAAAACCACGAGAGGCGGGAATAATCATCAATGAAAATGACATAGTAAGCAAAACCATTCGCAGATAAAATAGGAGAAGGCCCCCAAAAATCACAATGAACCAGATCAAGTACCCTAGCAGCATGTTTATCATTTGTATGAAAAGAAACATTTCCCTTTAGCCTTTTCACATGCTTCACAAAGGGTGGGTTTAGGCGAAATCGATGAGACAACTAAGGCTCCAGAAGTACACAAACCAGAAAGAACGGAATGCAGAACATGACCAAGTCTAGCATGCCAAATTTCAAAAGACGCACGCGACTTATTTGACTCAACAGTAGATAGTAAAGCAGATGCACCATTGTCGAACACATAAAGACTATCCTCAATATGACTGTGACCCATGGTTTCCCTAGTGATTTTATTCTGAATAATAAATGAACGATCATCAAAGAAGACAACAACATTTAAATCACGAGTCAATTTGCAAATTGAAAGCAAATTTTTAGTGATATCAGGCACAATAACCACGTCATAAATAGGCAAAGACTTAGAAAACCAAAAATCACCAACATGTGTAATAGAGAGTTTAGCACCATCATCAACAGAGACATGAGCAGAACCATCATAGAGTGTCACACGATCAACAACAGTTGGAGACGATGCCATGTGTTTTGTAGCGCCAGAATCCAAAATCCACTTGAACTCCTCATGTCGTCGCTGATGAGAAAGACCAGTATAACTCAAAATATCACACCTTCGAATGCCAAAGAGAGCCATATTACGAAAGGCAAATAAAAAAAATCACAAATGAACAAAAATCTGCTGACAAGACCGTCACGCGCGTGCACAGACGCGCTGGACAAAATGGCACAAGTGTATTTCATGCACGCTTGTTTGTATGCACAGAAGAGAAGATGCGCTCGTGTAACTCACATGCAAGTGGAGCGACGAGCAGGTGTGACTTGTAAGCGTGTGGATGCACGCGCCGAAGGTGTGCTGAGGCTGGGACGCCGGGCTGAGATAAACAGGAGAGAGAGACCGAACTAGAAATCGGTGAAGAAGAACACCGAACCACCAGAGATGAACTCGCTGGAGACTTCAGAGGAAGGACGGAAAAAATCAACACCGATCGTGAGAGCCGCTGAGAATGACACCGATCAGGAAAGACGCTACCAGAGAAGAAGGGTTGTTGTAGAACTCGACCTGAGAATGACTGCTGGTGACCAGTGGTGCAAAATTCACCTCTGCAAATTGGAGAAGGCCGGAGAGTTGATGAAGACACCGGAAATTGGCAAGAACCTTGGCCGGAGATTTGATGGAGGGGGAAGATTCGGTCGCCGGAAAAAAAGGGAGGGAGAGGTGGCGGCAAATTTTATTTTATTTTAGGGTTTGGGTTGGATCAGAACTTGCTCTGATATCATAAAAGAGTGATTTCCCGTAATGATTCTAAATAACAAAGAAGAGAATAAATAGAGAGTACAAAGTATGAAAATAGACTAGTGCTAATATAACTCTAAATTAGTTAACAACATAAAATCAAATCTAATAATGTAACTGATTTATTCTGACAGAAACAACGTCACCGTTTTTTTAGCTTTAGATTCTCCGCTACCTCTAAACATAAGCACCCGTATATTTTTTTTCAGGGAAAGAACTACTGATGAATGAGGTAAAAGCCAATGACTACTGGGGTTGCGGTTGATATATCAATCACTTTGTTTTAGGGAATGGAATCAATTAATTAATCACCTTAATTAACTGATTTATTGTAGTAATGATATTTGAAATAAGAAAGCATACATGCGAGAGGGGTGAAAATTGGAACTACTCATTGCAGCCCCAGTAGGAAGACGACGATCAGATTCTGTTGCGAAGATTAACCATCAAACCATGTTTCATATGTATAATGACGGAATCAGTGGGCAAGACAGGATGGCCTTTCACAAGCTCAACATGGTAGTTGCAGATGAGGGAGACCGCAACCATCTTGGTCATAACAAAAGACATGTCCTTCCCGAGACAGCTCCTGGGTCCGGCATTAAAGGCAGGGAACTTGAAGGAGGGCTCGTGCCTTATTTTTCCTTGTTCTGTTATCCATCTCTCCGGCTTAAATTCCAGACAATCTTTTCCCCACAAGGATTCCATTCTTCCCATGGCGTAGAACGACAACACCAATTTCTTGTTGGGTTCTACAGAAGCACCACTTGGAAGAATATCCGGTTTCTGTGGCGCCTTGTGTTGCAAGGCCACGGGTGGGAAAAGCCTCAGAGTTTCACAAATGGCAGCATGGAGGTAAATTAGTTTTTGGGAGTGCTCCTTCATGTTCTGTATGATTTCATTCCATTGAAGATCATGGTGCTTGATCTCTTGGAGAATCTTGGCTTCAATGCATGGATTACTTGAAAGGAGAAAGAAAAACCAAGTGAGCGTTGAACTGATGCCATCTTTTCCCGCAATAAATAAATTTAGAACCACGTCTCTAAGGAACAACTTTGTGATTGCATTCGAGCTCATGCTCTTGCCTCTGTAAGCATCCACCAAGGCAGTTAGGGTGTTAAATTTACTCGCTTCTTTCTTGGTCGTGGAAGGCGATTCATGATTCTTCTCCATGCAACGATATATGTGCAGATCGATAACAGCTATAGCATCGCGTAACTTCCTTTCCGACCCGAATCCAACCCATTTTTGAAACTTCCAGAACCATTCCGGCACAATGTGCCTCTGCATCATGGCTTTCTGAACATCAAAAAAGGCAAAATGGGACGGCATGCTTGGAAAATCGATGGAGAGGCTACCTGGATCATCATCAAGAAGTAATAATGAGAAGACATCAAAGGTGAACCTCTGAAGTATATCCTGCAAATCCACGTTCATGGCTTTGTTGGCATAGGTTTCCAAAATTGGGAGCAGCCCTTCACCCAATTTCTTCAGCATGGTTTCCTGCAAAGTTTTATGAAAATCAGGGTGGTGCAGTATAGAGAGGTTAACTCCCCTATGAATTTTCCATAATTCACAATCGCTGTTGAAGATCCCGTCTCCTAAGAACTCGAATATCTTTCGGAATTCGGGGCCTTTGGGATAGTTTGAAAAGTTTTTGCTAAGGATGTGGTTCAAATTTTCAGGATCACAGGTATAGAGTATGTCGGTATTACAAAACCAGGGACCCTTATATTCAAAGGTTCCCCCACACTCGAATAGAACCTTTGTACAATAATCATTAAAAGGGTGACGGTTTTGCAACATTGCTGGTGACATGCCGACAACAGGCCAATTTGTTGGTATGGAGCTTATGTGTTTGTGTTCATGTCGCAGGGAACTGTAAATCAAGGACCAAATGAAAAGAGCGATAAGAATGAGAACTAGTACCGGAAGAGATTGCAATTGTGAGAGTATTTCCGAAAGAATTGCCATTTGGGTTGGTGTGGCAACTCCTTTTAGTTAGTTTATATAACTCGATTAGAGATTCTCCAATGGGCTATTTACAGTATACAACCATAATTTTTTAGATATATAGCTTGGCACATGTTGTTTAATTAAGAGCTAAGCTGAGTAAATGCGAAGCTGCAGGTAATATATTTACGCAAGGAATCAGCAGTGAGCAAGTCAACTAGGAATTGTGCATCACACGCTTTTTATAGTTTAATATTTCTTGTGCATCACACGCTTTTATAGCTTTTGATTGTTAATATTTCTTGTGATAATCTGGCTCGATTCTGAAAATTCTTTACTCCGTTTGTTAATATAGTTTAAGTTTTTGATAAAATGGGAACTGAACAGAAGAGTTCAACTGGGAGATGATTATTAAGTCTTACTTATAGTTCTGTGGAAAGTGTCTTTGCTGGCTGTAAATTAGCTGATGGATAGTTGTTTAGATTTTTTCGTTAACTTTTTAACTTCGTTGAATAATGTAAATGATGAATAGCTAGTTTTTGTGTAAGTGCTCATTAGCTTCCAAGGATGCTTTAGATACTGTAATTTGTATCGTATACATTACATTTCCGGTTTCACAGTTTTGGTTAGTGTAAGTTATGTAGTATATGTGCTTACGATGTAATAGTTTTTAGCTAACTGTGTTCTTTGATGCTAGAAAGAATGACATGCATTAAAGGGATTCCACACCTGAGACCTACAGAGTACAAGAGGTCTAAACTGCCTATAGGAATTGAAGGATTGTCAACCGTTCTTATGGTGGTGTATTGTCTAGAAGTGCTGTGAGGGGAAGGGGCATCAGGGCCTTCCTTATTGAAGAACAGAAGATTGTGAAGAAGGTTCTGAAAATGTAGAAGCACAAGGAAAAAGTCAGATGGCAAGAGCTAATAAGGATGGGTATTATGTATGAATTAGCTAAGTAATTTTTGTGGTACAACTTTTGATGAAAAGGGATTATGGAGTGTATTTTGATGTTATTTAGCAGCAGATGTTTGCGTTTGGCTCGATTTGTATGAAATGTTAGGATTGATTTCTTTTGCCTATTTCGTTATGGAATCTTTAACACATGTCGGAGTAAAAAAAATACTACCATATATTTTAGTTAAAAATATTGGCGCGCCAATTATGCTGAGAATGTTTTTCTTTATTTATGTTTTATTTAATTATTATTATCAAATAAAAATATTGATTCTTATGGTCACCATTGTCTGAATGTTATGACCAAATTTTAGTCGCCATTAATTTTTTGGTGACTAGAAGTTATTGGTCATCATTTTTGTAGTGACTATAATTATTGGTCATCATTTGTTATAATGACTAAAAATTACTAGTCATTAAATATTTTAGTGACTAAATATTTTTGTCACTGAATGTTCTTTTGGGAAAAAAATTTGTGGTCATCAATGCAACAATTAGTGACCAGTTTTGTTTTATTGGTGACTATTTTATTGACGAATACATTTCGTCACTAATATTTATGACAAAAAAAACTTGGTCATCAAACCAGTCGTCGTGACCAACTGGAGAAAGTCGTCACCGGGACTTTTTGTGACGGAGATAATGTGACCACATGGTGACAACCCAATTTTGGTCACCAAAAATCAGTAGTGACGAATTTATGATATTTAATGACCAGAATCAGTCTGTCACTAAAAGCCTTTTTTCTTGTAGTGAGAGGAGGGAGAGGCAAACTGGCGTTGGGCTGAAATGGGCGGGAGAGGAGGTAGAGGGTGGAGGTGTCGCAGAGGTTAGGCATGAGGATGAATGGGAGGAGAGAGGGCTGGTGGATTGCGGGCGAACTATGGTCGAAGGTGGGCTGGTGGGAAAAAACTCGGTGAGCTCGGCGAGGGGTGAGGGGGAAGGGGTGGGTAGCTAGGGTTTAGATTAGAAAATTAAAAATTAAATATTAAAATCTAGAAAAAATTGAAATTAAATAGAATAATTTGAAAATATTGTTCAGAATAAATTCAAAAATAAAATATAATTTTATTATTAAAAATAATATTCTGAAAATCACATATAAAATATATAAAATAGTTTTGAAGTAAATTTTGATGATAGTAATAAATTATTATTTTAAAGTAAATTATTATTTATTTTGTAAATAATAAAATATGTAGTTCTTTGTATAGAAAAATTGTATATGTTTTGTTAAGAAATTGTTGTTTTATGTTATATTTACATTTCACTTATTTATAAGATATAAGATGAAATTTACATGACTATGTTCTATTTAAATATATATTTTTTCATAAGTAGTTTGAAATTATGTATAATTATTTTCATATGAGTAACCATTCTCCTCTGGAACTGCTCCATATGAGTCATCAACATCCTTAAATAACATTAAATATCAAATAATTATTTCCGCAAAAATATAATGTCAAACACAATAATGTCGAAAATATAATGTCAAACACAATAATGCCATACATCATTCTAATAACTAATAAAAAACAATACTTACTCTTTTTTATAAGTGCATAAAAGTCACCTACACATATTTAAATTAACATAATTCTCACTACTAGTGACGAAATCTATAAACACATTATTCTATAACCATATCTATAATTGATAAGACGTCAACTGCATGTATTTTCCAAAACATATCTTTTGTTATCATTTTGTTGGAAGATTGCTAGATTTAGGCAAGTTTGGGGTTGGATGACCGTTTTCGTTTTTCATATCTAAATCCTTCTTTTCTTAACCTACTTTGAATCTAATGGAATTGTATCCTTATGAGTGATTTTCTCATCTCTTTTTAGCACATTTCAAACTCATATTTGTAATAGACTAAGCTTTTATGTAAGAATAATGGATGCTTTGTTGGTAAGAAAGTTAGGATGATGATTTAGGAGTTATATCCTAAGTCTTTAGTTTATGGTATTTTTGGAAGGTCTTTTGATTCAATAATGAAGATTCACAAGGAAAATAAGGGTTTAGAAGTGAAGGCCAATAAAATTTGGTAGAAGAAAAGTTTGAATCTAAAGAAGAAAAGCCGGTCGACCGACGCGAAGACTGGTCGGGTGAAGAAGACCGGGTGCGCGGCCCAGGCACTTTACCGCCAGCCTGAGTGCCCCAAAATGCAAGAGGTAACGGCCTCAACACAAAAAAATACGACCAGTGCCTGATGGTGTGTGCCTGCTCGCTGGGGCATCATGCACGCCCAATAGGGCGCTTCAGCCTGTGCGCCGGGTGCGCTCCCGCCATCCCCGCTCCCCTCTTGACTCTTTTTTACCACAAATTTTACTATAAATATATTTTTTCTTATCTTCAATTAAAACCTTCTCTTGGCTGAAAATCACCTGTCTCAAACCCTAATTATTCATTTCTCTTCATCTTTTCTCTCTTTGTTTATGTATTAATTTGTCCATGAATGTTAGTATTATTTGTGTTAGCTAAACTTATCAATTGGGAGCAATTGGTTGATGTTTCCAAACCTGTGTAGTGAGACTCTATTTTACTTTTTCATGAGCATTTGAAGTAATGCATTTATTGTGCCATTAATGTTGTTGGTTACTTCATTTATGTTATGGGTTGTTTGATAATATGAAATGTTTGTATGATTAAGTGCTATAAGTGTTAGGAAAGTGCACAATTTCTTCTCACCGTTGGCATGAAAATCCAAGAACATGTAATTTGAACTTCTTGTGGGTAATGATTTTAATCTTGCTAGATGAGTATGTTAATGTTGTTTGTTATCATATTTATCCTAAGGTACCAATGAAAGATTGGATGTTGAATGTTGTTTGTTCTAGGTTTAGTCTAATAAATGCTTTTTTTGGTTAAATGGCTAGGCATTTGGGTTAATGCTTGTAGTTGTTATCAAATTTATGATTCTTAGTATATAATTCCATTGATGAAATACCTTTAGGTGTTGTTTGTGTAAAGTGCTTATCAATAAGGTGTACAAAAACATACTTACACTTCATGGTCAACCAAGATGAAAGGTTTTAAATCACCAACATCACAGGCCCACTACAATGATTGCTGCTCATATTACCAAATTGATTCATACCGTTAGTACACAATCCTAACCTCAAATGTCGGGATTCATTGCCAAACTAGGGGTATAGACCATCAAAATTTTTCCATTTCTCACCATTGGAAGAATGTCTAATCAAATCATCGGCCAGCCAAGCCCCATCTGCGTGCCAACGCAGCAGCTTTGTATAATCCCTATAGGGGTATTAGTTTGAATTGGAGTAGAGGTAGACAAATTTGATCATGTTTAGTAAGGTTAACGCCAGTTTTTAATCGACCAACTCAGTTTTCGGCTATAGGGGTATGAGTTTTTTAGTCACTGTCGGCCAAGGGGTATGTCTGCACTTTTGAAAAACTTGAACTATATTTGCACAAATTCAAGAACTGGGAGGTATGAATGCATTTTACACAAAAATAAAATAAATAACTTAAATTAAATTAAACAATTTTTTAAAAATTTAAAATGGGTAAATAGTTAACGAAACAATTAAAATATGAAAGTGTGCCCAATATAATAAAATAGAGGGGAGGAAGTATAATCCTTTCAAAAAGAATTTCTTATTTTAGACCCACTAACAATTACATGTGGTCATTTAATTCATATGACCGATAAAATAAACAAATATTTATTTGTATATATTATAACAAGGACCTATAATGAAAATCTTTTATATATGAGTGTCAACATATAAATAATTAAATTCTAGCCTTAAAAAATATAAAAACCTCTCCCAATTTTGTTCTCTAATCTTTTTTGATAAAACCTCTCCCAATTTTGTTGAAGGAAAATTATGCCTTGCTTGTACTCCTTCTATCCTAGTTTAAATTGCACACTTTATTAGTTAACATTATTCTCTAACAAACGGTGACAGTATATTTAAATTGATATATATATATATATATTATTATATAAAATATTATTGGATTCATCTTAATAATTATTTTTCAAATATAAAATTTTAATCTACCGTGATTTTTATTAAGCATATTAACGATCAAATGTATTTTTTTATGCCGTAAAAATATTCTATACAATTTAAAAATGGGATGGAAGGATTACGGTGTCCTTGACGCTTCAGTTTGCATAAATTTCCCTTTCGGATTTTCAACCAATCTAGACCTCCCAATTTTTTCTAAGTGGTTTTTTCAAAATTTTGAGTTAGTAGGATATATTTTTTCATTTTCATTTTTTTAAAAGTGCTCTTAAAATAGCTACTTGCTACATAAAAGCAACTAAGAATCATAAGTGTTATATAATTCCCCCCCCCCCACACACACACACACACACTTAAGGCATTCATTATCCTCAATGCATATACACAATCTAGAACATATGTCAAGGAGCAGAAATGGGAGAATGCTCACAATGGAAAACAAACACCAACACATATGCTTAGTGGAACAATCATGAAATGGAGTCGACCTTAAAAGAGATAGGTGGTTTGGCAGCTTGCTTCTCTATGGTCTCTTCTAAGGGTTCCGAAAATGTGGGAGTTACTTCTATAGGTGGACGTTGAGGTGAAGATAGATAGAATGGTGAATTAAATACAATAACCCCTTCCTAAACTTCTTCTTTTTCAACAAACCACTCCTCATCCTCTTGGAACTCGTCTCCATTCGAGATGACTTCACTCACCAAAATTTCAAGTTCAGCAGAGGATGAGTCATTTTCGGAATATTGGGCTTCTAGTTTTGCTCACCCTTTCCATAAAGCCACTACCATGCCCTTAAAATCTCTCAATGCTTGAGGAGAGTCTGGTTCCTAAATCTCTTATGTCCTATGCATTTGTGATTTAAATAAACTCATTAGTCTTTGTAACATTAGCTATAGCTTGCAAAATTTCTTCATACTCCAACTTGGGAACTAATCATAGGGATTTGTTTTGGGGCATTGTATAGAATGGTGAAAGCCAACAATCTACCTCAAACTGTTAGTTTCCTGATGCATATCAATACCAAAAATTTGGGTTATCACTCAACCTCGGATTGGTAGGATCATGATATGGGTACCATTCTCGATCCCATAGTCCTTGGAAACCAACAACTTCTACCTCTCCATGATATTCACTCAACCAAGAACAAGACTCCATACAGTGGTCGCAAGGACATGTCCTACAAAGTCTCACTCATTGGGAACACCAAGAAATCGAGAAATACTAACTCCGGAGAAAAATAAAAAGAAACAAAGAAAACACAAAAATTTTGGTATCGTAGTGCAAGGGTTCTCGGTTGACACCAAGAACTTAAGAAATACCTATTCTAGAAATCAACAAACACACATAAGGGCATAAATAAAAACACAAAAACATAACAAGAAAAATAAAATACAAACTACTCTACTAACTAGTTATGATAGCTAACTAATAGAGAAATATTGTATCCCTGGCAGCGGTGCCAAAATTTGACATGTACCTCGCTGGGACGTTCTTATTAAAGGAGTTAACCTACAGGGTACTTGAGTAACGTCAAAAATGAAATTTATAATGTTGCTCCTGTACTCACTCCTAACTACAATGGAGTGCCTAGTGGTAATTTTGGGTGTCATCCACAAAGACACTAGTATCTAAGAGTTAGCCATATACAGCTCAGTGACTCATGATTGGGTGTCACCCCAATCGTGTGTCGGGAACAACTAGTACGTACTAACAAACAAGGGGGGTTTGTGTAACTAGCAACTACGAGCATGCGAATAGAGCGAAGTAAACTAGTGATTAACTAATCTTGGGTGTATTTGTGTAACATGACTAACATACGGATTTGATCCTAGTTTATATTCACATAAGCTTATAAACCTAACTCTTCACGTTATGTCACATAGAGTGGAGATGGCCAGGATTTCTCACTAGTTGTCACATATCCCTTTAAACCATCTCACCTCCTCTATAATTAGGAATGCATTTTGATCTTTCAATCCTGCAATTCACCCTCCTACTCACTCTCGGTGCTAACGAGCCCCTGCTTAAAGATCTTAAGCCTTGTAGGTCACAAACGTTAGATGCGAGAGTAAGCTTATGACATCACCGAGCTCTCCACTATGGACAATGACCCTAGGCCTAGAAAGGAAAAGTAATAAGTGTCTTATGATGACTCTATGGATACTATGACCCTACACACTACAAACTATGAACACTCAATTGTCGAGGTAAGCCAGGGTTTCCCCTGATAGGAATTTCTATATAACAACCCCCGGTCCACTGCTCCTAACATTCAATTCCTCAAAAGCCTAGCCAATTTGATTAAAGTCCAAATAATTGCCTCAATACTCATAAGATATATTTAATGCACATCTCCCTAGTACTCTCAAGACTTGCACTTATGGCTAGCACAATATTATTCAATGAATGAAATCATTTGTATGTCATAAAACATATCACGACATAAATCATACAATAATATAAACCACAAATCATACACAAATATTCATAAACAGAGAAAGTTAGAGGAATCTAATAATCTCACAAATACAAGTCAAATCATGAACACAAAAACTACCCCAAGAAATACTACTACTCTACTAGCATTAAATCTATGGAAAATATAGGAATAAATGTCATGGAGCTCAGAACTAAATGAAGAGAGAGGCAAAACCTAGAGAAAGAATTTCTAGCCTCTCTTCCTACCAAATTATCTAATTACTTCTACTTTTTTTGGAAGAATAAAACTAAATAACTGCTTTCTTAAATCCATGGCATTAATTAATTAAATTCCATGGATCTAAGAACTAAAATAAGGAATAAGAAGAACAATCTTAGAGAGAGAGAATTCTCCCTTCCTCCCTTCCTACCTACCACTCTCTAAAATCTACAATATAGCTACTTCTAAACCCTGGGGGACCAAAGGATCCTTTTATAGGAGGTTATAAATGGGTCTCAAAGAAGCCCAAGTTGGAACCCTTGTGCCACACAGACACAGCCCGTGCCAGATTGCATGACACGGCCAACACGGCTGGTGCAATCGTGCACGAGGCATCATTTAGGCGCCTGCAAAATACATTATGAGTGCACTGGCTGTGCCAAATTACACAGTCCTGTGTTTGGGTCTTCGTCTCCTGCCTTGTACGCACACATGGCATGCCAAAATGCATGTTCCATTGTCTGGACTTGACTTCTTCTTGGATCTTCATGCACTGGTTGTGCAGGTTTACACGACTCATCTTGGTCCCTAACTTGTCTAGCACAGGGCATTAGCACAGGCTATTCCATTTTACACAGACCTTTCCGCTTCTTCAGCACTTCTAAAACTTGGCTCTTGTTTGACTCTTCTACATTCTACCACCTTTTGACTCATGGCCTTCAGTATTCTACTAATTTCGCAATTGGCCTTTAATCTTCCTACTTCGAAGTGCTTACAAGAAACTTACAAATAAGCTCACAAAAGAAGATCAAGAAGCTATTAAGGACAAAAAAATCATTAGAATCAAAATAGGCTACAAAATGAAGGATATTGATAAGAAAATAAAAATGGTCATCTAAATCTCTTATGATGTAAACCTATCTAAACCTAGAAATCTACCCAAAATATAATAACAAAAGAGATGTTAAATGCCTTTGAAAATACATGCATTTATGTCTTATCAGCCGATCACTTAATTAGGTTGATGCCCCCCGAAAACCTAGATTCCACAGAGAGAAGGCATAATTTGGAACTCATTTGGGAAGAGTTTTACAACTAGCCAACCTTGGTATGCAAATTTTGTGATCCCTAGTCAATACCAAGTTTTCCCCTTTCTTATGACAAGGCATAAAAGGATAGGTTGCCGAATGAGGTGAGGGCATATGTGTGGGTCAATTCTTACTTATAAATCATTACCCCGACCAAGTGGTTAGGAGATGCATTCCCAAAAGTGAAGTGGAATCCGTCCTTACATTTTGTCATTCTTCCAACCGTGGTGGCCAGTTTGGGTACAAGTGGACCATTAGGAAAGTTACGGAGAGTGGCCTTTATTGGCCTAATATATGGAGGCATACTTTCTTATTTATTCAATCTTGCAACAAGTGCCAAGGGATGGGTAATATTTTGTTCAAAAATGAAATGCCTCAAATCCTTTTTATGCATAGGGAGGTCTTTAATGTGTGACAATGGACTTCATGGGACCCTCTCCAATCTCGCAAGGGAACATGTATATCCTAGTTTTAGCGGACTATGTGTCAAAATGGGTGGAGGCCAAGGCAATGAGAAATAATTATTTGAGAACGGTGGCGGAGTTCCTAAAGTCTAACACCTTCCCTCGGTTCGGCATTCCCCAAAGGGTAGTTAGTGATAGGGGAACCCATTTTTGTACCAAAATCATTGATTTGATAAAGAAATATGGTGTAACCCACAAGACATTTACTGCCTACCATCCCCAAAAAAATGGGCAAGTCGAGATATTCAATCAAGAAATCGAAACCATACTTAAAAAGATGGTGAACCCGTCAAGGAAAGATTATAGTGCCTAGTTGGAAGATGTACTTTGGGCATACCGGACCACATGCAAGACCTCGATGATATGTCACCTTTTGATATGCTTTTTGGTAAAGGATGCCACATCCCGGTTGAACTTAAGCATAAGGAATATTGTGCCATAAAAAGACTAAATATAGACTTAAAGGAAGCCGGAGACCATAGGAAGTTTCAAATTAAAAATCTCGAAGAGATTCGACGCAACTCTTATGAGATTGCAAAATTTACAAGAGAAGGGCAAACACATGACACGACAAGAGGACTGTGAAGGACTTTGAGGTTAACAAAATATTCCTTCTTTACTAATCTCAACTTTGCCTCTTTTCAGGTAAATTACGCTCAATGGTTGCTATGGTCTACCCCTATGGTATGGTAGAAGTAGAATATGAGAAAGATGCCACTATAATGCGAGCTAATGGGCAAAGGTTGAAGCCTTATTTTGAGTTGGGATATTTGGGGTTGGTCGAGGAGACCCTCCTCTTCGAACATCTTATCTATGAGTGAACTCTCTTAAGATAAATAAGTCATGGGGACAACACTAAATATACCCATTTGGGCATTTTGTGCTACACAAGAAAATGAAAATGAAAATAAATGTATCCCGCTAAGTATAGAACCCGAAAGGGTGACATATGCAAAATTGGGGGGCTCGGATAGGTTAAAAACTCGAAAGGAAAACCTATGCAAAAATGAGAGGCCAAATGGTTTGGAAAAAGGTGAAAGTGAACTTCAAAAGCAAAAAACAAGTGTCAAGCTAGGATGAAAACCCAAGAAGGCTCCTAGGAAAAATGAGAGAAATTGAAATACTTTGTGCTTCTCTTGGATTGTCTATTTGGTAGATTCTTGGGTAAAGTAATTTAGTGTCACATTTTATGTATACCTCATTCTTTTTATATTTTTTTGGTATTTAGATTAATTTAGGTTCGGGTTGTGAGAGTGTGAGAGATTAATATGTCTTGGGGACTAAGGTAGTCTAGGAATAAAATGTTGTGTTTTTGTTAAACTTTGCATGCTAGTTTAGCTTAGATATTTCCCCGTTGTTGTTTACTCAAGGACAAGTAAAGGATTAAGAGTAGGGGATTTGATGACACGTTAAATGTAAGGTTTTTTTTGAATCATTTAACCTCTCTGTTTTTATCTTTTCGTGGGAAAACTGCTAGGTTTAGGTAGTTTTACATCATAAGGGGTTTAGATGAAATTTTTTCATTTTCTTATCCAAATCCTTCATTTTGTAACCTATTTTAAATATAATGGATTTTTGTCCTTATGAGCATCTAATTGTAGATTGCTTGTAAGCACTTCGGAGTAGGATTAATGAAGACAGATTGCAAATTTGGTAGAAGATTTGAGGCCACGAGTCAAAATTTAGTACAAGGTATAAAGGCTGAAGAAAGAACCAAGTTTGGAAGTGTTGAAGAAATAGCACAGGACGTATAAAATGGCACGGCCCGTGTCAGGGTTAGTGCCATGAGAAATGGGGCCCAATACAAGCCTTGGAAACCTGCATGGGTTGTGCACGATGATCACGAGGAATTCAAGTCTAGATGACGGGACGGGCAATCATGCAAGTCCGGTTCACTTAGAAGGCTGAAAATGAAGACCCCAATGACGGACCATGCATACCTACATGGCTCATCCTCTCAATTCATGTTTTGCAAGCGCCCAGAGGATGTCATGTGCAATATTGCACGAGACGTGCCAGCCAGGTCATGCAAACTAGCACGACCAGTGCCATCGTGGCACTAGGGTTTCAAAACTTGGGCTTTTTGAAGCCCATTTGCCCTACACTATATATAGTGCCTTTAGTCTCCTAGGGTTAAAGCATATTTTTAGTTAATTAGATATTTTTAGGAAGACGAGGCTACAAACTCTATCTCTAGGGCTTTCTATCTTCTCTCTTCATTTAGTTTTAGATCCATGTCATTTATTCCTATGATTGCCATGTATTTAATGCTAGTAGAGTTGTTCTATTTCTTGAGGTAGTATTTGTATTTATGACTTGATTTGGATTTGTGAGATTCTTATATTCCGCTAATTTTCTATGTTATGATTATTATATATGATTTGTGGATTATATTCCTGTATGATTTATTCCATGACATGTTTTATTATGTACACATGATTTCATTCATAGCATAATGTCATGCTAGGATTGAATGCTAATTTAGGAGTGTTAGATTATGGCTATTTTAGTCTTGTGAGTACCAGGGATATGTGTGCATTACATTAATCTTATGAGTTCCGAGACAATTGGTTAGACTTTAATCTAATTGGCTAGTCTTGTGAGAAATTGTATGTTAAGAGCAGTGGACCGGGGGTTATTGTATAAAAATTCCAAATGGGGGAAACCCTAGTTTACTGCGATAATTGAATGTTAATAGTTTGTAATGACTAGGGTCATGTTGACCCTGGAGTCATCACAAGGCATCGATTCTTTTTCCTATCTAGTCGGGGTCCATAGTGGAGAGCCTGATGATGTAATAGGCCTACTCTCACATCTAACGGTGTGGCCTACATAAGGCTTGGTTCCTTTAAGTAGGTACTCGTTAGCGCATGCATATTTATATAGAAAGTGAGATGGTTTAGCGGGAGATGAACGACTGAGTGACCATTAGTGGGAATTCCCGACCATCTCCACACTATGTGACGTAATATGAAGTTAGATTTATATATCCTTATGTGATTATAATCTAGGATCAAATCTATATGTAGGTCATGTTACGCAAATACCCCCAAGATTAGTTAATCCATAGTTTACTTCTCTTTACTTGCATGCTCGTAGTTATTAGTTATACAAACACCCTCCCTCCCTTGGTTGGTAGTACTAGTTATTCCCAACTCTCAATTGGGTGACGCTCGATTGTGGGTTGTGTTTGGCTAACTCTTTGATACTGGTATCTCTGTGGATGACACCTAGACCTACCACTAGCTATGTCATCGTAGTTAGGAGTAAGTATAGGAGTAACATATAAATATCATCTTTGATATTTTAGCACACGTGAGATATATTAGAACGACCCTGCGAGTATGGGTCAGAAGTGTAGTGTCTGTGTATTTTATTCAAAGTGAGCACATTGCGTGCTCGATTTGGGTAAAAGTGTTATGTCTAATCACATATCGTCATGGGGATTTACGGTTGAAGTAAAATATTTTTGGATATATGTTTTCAATAAAATAAGGCAAATTAAAATTCTTATAGGTAAGTAATCATCACGTATCATGGTTAACAATCTATGGGGCACGACTACTTTTGTCAACTAACTTACTTACCTATATGTGTTAAAAGGAAGTGTTTTTTCTGGCATGATTTCTTAACAAAGATTATAAAATGTGTATGTCTTGATTTAGTGAAGCATACTTGAAGTTATTTCACTTTTTCTAGAGCTATTAAGCAGTCATAGACTGCTCGATTCAAAGTTACTATGCTTTATCATTTTCCATAATTTTAGCATGGTAATTGTGCGGTCTAAATCATCTTCTTCTTTAACCCGATCTGTTAAAAGTAATATTGAGGTGCCACATGATAGTAACACCAGCTTCAGTAAAGAGCATGTGACCGGGGATGAGGTTATAGGAGTGTGGAGTAAAATGATAGTGTTGTGAATGAAGAAACTATATCAAAGTTTAATAAATATCACCCGTCTTTGAGCAATTTTGTGAGTAGGGTACTTGCTTCAGTGGAAAGGGCCTAGAATCCCCCTTGGATTTTTTAAATGTTTATTAACATCATTATTTTATGGTTTATAATTTTCTATTCCAGATTTTGTTAGGCTATTTTAAAGTAAATATGATGTAGTCCTCGCTCAAATTCATCGGAGGTGTTTAGCACTATTGACTGGTTACTGAAGGGACCTTTACCAGTGTCGTTAGAAACCCTCAAAGGTCGTAAGTCAAAGATAAATGTATTTTTTTCTCCTGTACTCGCTCATAACTACAATAACTTACCTAGTAGTAAGTCCAGGTTTCGTCAACGGAGATATTAGGGTTTATGAGTTAGCATCACACAATTATGTGTCGTGAATAGCAATAATAAAATGGGGCGGTGTTGAGATTGGAATAATAACTATGAGCATATAAGTACACAACTAGATTAATATATGATTAACTAGTCTTGTAGGTATTTGTATCACATGATTGACATAAAAAATTGATCCTAGACTTCTATCAACATTAGAGAACTATAACTCCATTTAGTGATGTATCACATGATGTGGAGATGTTAATTCCTCGAGAATTCCCACAATCTGTCACACCATATCGGTTCTTCCCCCTCCTTGACATCTCACCTCCACCGCATATAGTTAAAGGTGGGCTGCACACTGACCACCTCTAACCCTCACTGTCGTGGCTAATAGGCCCCCTCTTAAATGAACAGTGCCTTTTGTAGGTCGCAACTATTAGACACGGTAGTATCATTGCTTATTGGAACCTCCTTCGTGCACACCCATCCCCAACCCCTCGTGTTTCGGACATCAGTGTCTGATGATAACCCTAGTGTTGGCACAACCCCTAGTTACCACAAATTAATAACCTAGCTCTCGGGTAATGATCGTGATATTCATGTTTTGGATTTTAACAACACCCAACCTATTTTGAGCATCCCGGACTATTTTATTGGATGCTCCTAAAGATGAGGCACAACTAATAAGATTACCATTATTACCCTATTACCATCTCGGTAGGTCACAAAGTTAGTGTTACCCTACATAACTTACAAGGCTTCAAGCAAATTTGATAATCCAACACTCCCAAGCTAAATCCAAAGCCTAGTCCAACTAAGTGTACATACTAATTGCACTCACTACATTAATCGTGGCAAGATGCTAAAATACAAATTAAGCATGATTTTTAGAGCAACATATACAGACATGAATCTAAAAGTATTACAAATCTAAAGTCAAATCACACTTATGAATATCCCTAGCTCATAAATTTATGGTACTACAATCAAACCCATGACATTCAATTGATTAAATGTCATGGGAATGTGATATGAATGAAAAGAGAGAGTGAAAACCAAGATATGTATCAAGTCCAGCTTCCATCTTCTGGTTTAGAAGAATTTTGACCTTTCATAGTGATGAGAGAAAAAGACCTAAAAGCCCAAATCATTAAACCTTAGCTGCCAGTCGTGCACGGTCTGTGTATCGTTGCACGACCCATGCCGTACAATGTGCGCGCATCTTCACAGATCGTAAATTGGGAGGCTTCTTTGGTTCCCTAATTGTACAGATCGTGTGGATCTGGAATTTCCATGGGCACAAGCTGCTCACACGGACAATGTAATACTGTAAGATCTGTGTCTTCTTATTTTCCTCCAAGCTTTTATCTCTCTTCTTCCGCAATCTTCAATCTTCTACCATTTCAAGATTAATAACCTTCATTCTTCTACCAACCTTGCAAGTGGCCTTCTATCTACTAACATCCTTGCGAATGGCCTTCACTCATGAGTAATCTACATTTTAATCTCGCAAAAAGAGATCTAGGTACTCACAGGGGTAAAATCATGTTAAGTTCACAACCGTCTCACAAAATAGAGAAGTTACATAGAAAAACAAAAGATGATGTTTCTAACTCCCTATTGTGCAAAACCTATCTGAACACAACTTTTACCAACAAAAGCATTAGAAAATAGATGTTAAATTTTATGAGAAAACATACATTTCATTTCTCATTAGTTACATAAAGGTGTGTAAGAGTGGTAACAGGTCTTTGGAGGATGAGGAGTTTCTTAGATTTTATGAGTTTCGAAATGCTGGTTCTAAGGATATCTATATGTTTTATCCTACAATGTCTACTATTCAACTTGTGAGAAATTTTCACAGTAATTGTGATCCTTGGAATCATTAATATTTCTTTATTAAGGAAGTAAAGGGTTTGTATGTTTTCCCATGAAACCGTGTTGTTGTAATTGAACCCCGGTCTAAGAAAGTAGGGAGACTACCGAGGGAAAATCAGCTAGTTAGAGAAATGTTACTATATGTTGTGGAGATAAGTTATCCTCAGGGGAAGCAAGGTTGCTTGCATTTTATTTTTCCCATGATCAGTTATTTTAGTAAGTGTATCTTTATATTAATTTATAAGTGTTATATAGGATGACTTTGTCCAAGGTTGGTCTCTAACTGCCTATGTATAACACAAAGAAGAATGAGAGGAAGGATGTGAAGGCTGCAGAAGAGCGTCATCCAAGTAAGAAGGGTAAGGTTTTGGTGGACTCTGGTGATAATCCTTATATGTTTGTCCACCCTTCAAGGGGTGCAGAAGTTGGTCAGTCCACTATGATGGCCGTGAAAGAATTCTGACTCGGTTGGCACAGATTTGATATTAGTTATTTGGTGTATAATTTTTCTTAATCCTAAATGTTTATTAAGGTTGGTTTAATTTTGTAGTTAGGATAAATTGTGAGGATGTTTGGTTGAAGATAACCCGACAGTAGGAGAACTTTAAACTAGTCGAGAAGAAGCGCGAGAGGTTAGAAAATGATGTGGGGGAGAGGAAGAGGGTGAAAGCGGAGCTGGCTGGGCAACTGTATGAATTGCAGAATAGGGGTCCTGCTAATACTAGGTACCCTCATGTGCTAGTAAACTGATTATTAAAATCAAGAGGTTTCTACAACTTATTTGCATAGGTGTATCCCAAGATCACAGAGCTTAAGCGACTGCATACTTGGGGGAAGATGCGTGAGGAGAACCCAATTTGGATACTGAGAGGCTATCAGACACTAAAGATATAAATCTAGGTGAGGCTCAAGGTTCGCATGATGTGGGTGAGATGTCTGATAAGATGACTGCACAAGACATGTTTGACGAGTATTAAGAAGGAAAAACATAAGAGAATGATGAAACCCCTGATATAATCGAAGAGCTACTGCGACAGCCGCTTCAAGGTTCCTTGTTGTTTGGCTCCACCAACATACTTGGAGAGGATAATAGTGCGGGTGATTTAGGTGATAGGAAGGGGAGTATTTTAGATGGTTTTAGCCTTGTGATAGTTTTGGGGTTGTCGATGAGGTGTTGTTTGAAGGTGAATTTGTTTCCCAGTGAGGATTATGAATCAAGATTTTCAAATGTTGTGATTATTTTTACTATTGTTATATAATTTTATGAAATGGTATTACTAGGATGCATTTATGGTTCTCGGGGTTTAGAACCTAATGGCTGGTTACTTGTGTCGCTGGCTAGTGGTGTTCCAAGCATATGCAAATTTGTGTCCAATGGTACTGTCGTTGTGCCATCATGGTTTCCATTATGCGTGCCTGCGTAGTTCACAATCAACATTAAGTGGCCGGAGGTGGATGTATATGGCTGGTCACTTTCCCATTGTCTGCGAGGTTGTGGTTTCTTCACCTAGGTGCGATGCGCTTTTTAAGTTTTAGCTTATTTCTAGGATTTTTAAAGCAATTCGTAAAGGAGCCACATTGGTTTCAAAATTCATCGCTCCTTATTCTCATGTAGGTGTTTGGCTAGATGGTTTTTCGAGAATATTTGTTGACTACAATGACTTTATGCACTTCCTTTATTTCCTATATACAAGGGTCATAATATTATCATCGTAGTCACAGAGCCTCTCCGGTTTGCTGAAAAGAGTTATGTTGGATATTGTTTTTCCTTATAATTAGCTTAGTGAGTATGTTTAGATTATGTGTAGATAATTCCCTTTTGGGTTGTTTTTGTTAAAATACTTTTTGTGTCTACTATCATAAGAGTAGTAAATGTTACAAGTAAAAGTACGGGGGGGAAGGAAGGTGGTGTTGTCATGCTTATTTAATAACCCTATTGACGGGTTTGAAGAAGAACTGAAATGGATTTTGTCAGCCAACAATTCCCCAGATTATAGTTGTTGGAGAAAGGAGATTTGTACAGGTGTTGATTTTGACCGAGTCAGCCGCCTGTATTTTTTTTCCGGTGGTTTGGTGTTTTAAGTGAAGCAATCTCATTATTTTTCTTAGGTCATAGACAAGTAGGATATGATAGTGGTGTTCCTGGGTTAGGTGCAGCACTTAAACAAGAATGGGAGATGTAGTCTATCTTCCTGAGATGAGGATTGATTATGATTATTTTGGCTTGTAATATTGGGATGTTGACCACAAGGTCCATTTATATGTATTCTAATGGATATATAGATCGTAATGAAACAATTTTATTTGTATTTACAACTTGTGTTCTTTTGTTAATCAGGAATTGGATATATTGTTAGGAAAGTAATGTTTTCTTCGAGAGGGTTGCACAATGGTGGCATTTTTTTGTCCTTTTGGTTCGGAAATTCGTGGTTGCATACTTGTGTTGCTGGCTGGTGGTTTTCCAGGCATACGCGAAGTCGAGCATATAGACATGGTTGCTTCACCGTCAATGTTACCCTTACACATCCATTGAGTGTGTTTTTTTGATGAGTTGTTATGCTCACGTCAAAGAGACAAGGAGATTGACCTTTATATGACATGTTTGGAGTTTCCTAGGGTTATTCGAAGCTGTTTCATATCCACTTGATACTGTAGCTAAGTTTTTAGGGTTTTTTATGATTAGTTTTTAAATGATTTGTTATTGGCTCGCCTCTTTTAATATGATGTGGGATTTAACCTTTTAGATATGGTGGTACATGGTTTTGTATCTTTTCGAGTGTAATTTGGCATTCTGATTATGCGGCTAGTTGGTTTCTTTGGTGGTGTACTGTATTAAATGTTATAATTTTGCTGATTTTTTTATACCTGAGGCCAATTTCTACCTATATAAGAGCTGATACCCCCGTGTTTTAACATGGGGAAATAGCATTTTGGAGGAGGTGGCTTTTGGGGTGTAGTGCAAGATGGGGTATCTTGGCTATCTTTTAGCTCATCCCCGGTTATGTGATAGTCGGGATTGGATGGAGGGTTTACTTTGTTTGAGAGGGGTATTGCTCCCATATATTTTTTGGTAAGTGTATTTTCAAGGTTTATTATGTATCCTAAAGTTGTATTATGAAATAAGATGTTTTTCTGCCATCAAGTAAGATTGGAAAATGGGATTAGCAAAAGAGGGGGGGTGCTTGATGATTGTATTATGGAACCATCACAAAAGCTCATCCCATTGGTATGACGAAGAGCTAACATGGGATTATGGCTCAATATTTCTCTGACATGCAACCGGGAGAAGGAGGAGTATTGTGTAGGTGGTAGATTTGGATAAATTTGCTGCCTGTAGTGTGTGTAGGTGGTGTGGCGTATAAGCGAGGAAATTTCAATGTCTTGCTGAGTCCATCTTACCACCATCGCAACACGGTGCTGTTATAGAAGTGTTGGGAAAATGAAATGAGTCATCATCCTATTTCCCTGAGGCCCTATAGGATTAGGTTATAGTAGGGTTAGGAGTTTATATATATATATATATATATATATATTATGATTGGGTTCTATTCTCTAATTATATTTTAAGTAATATGTTTCCAGGAGAGGCTTACTTAGGCTTTGTGATTTGAGCTTTTGTTTCCAATGTTAACTATTTTTATGTAATTCTTGCGAGGTGTATTCCTATATATTTTTCTATCGCACATAATTCTGTGTCTAAGATGGGTCTTATTACTACTTGTAGTTATGTAAATTAAATTGTGCGAGGTTTTTGGTGAGTTCTGCATAAGTTTGTATGAGCGTACCTTAGTAAGACTATAGTATCCATGTGAATGATTGGCGCAAAGTTGATGAGCTTAGATTGTTTTTCCACTTTACTTTTGGTCTTGATATTTTCCCTATGCGTTTGTTCCTATTATTCCTTTGGGCAGCTCCTCGTGGCTTCCCCGCCTTTTTTTGTGTTTCTGGTATCCTAACGTGGTCAACTGCCTTCATGATCCACCAAAACCGAGGAAAAACTCCATTACCATAGTTGGCACCACTGATGTGGGGGATTCCTACCAAGTAGAGGTAGAGTACCAGAACAATCCCATTATACCACTTCATCGAGTACCTGTAAGAAACCTCCTGAGGTTTCCCCGAGAAGAATCTTTAATGCCGAAGTTAGTGTTTCAGAAATCTTTGTATTTACTTAATTCCTCATTTTTACTTATTGTCTCCTATTATAGTTCTTCCAATCATGTTATCGTGGCATGCTTCATTTGCTCACTTATTGCTAGAAAGTGGGTCACATGAAACATGTTCTAAACGTGGTGGTTTTCTGCTTGATGTGCGAGGTGATTCGACACGAACTAGCGAGGTAAGGGTCGCTTCGTTGGTCAGAGCGCCCGTACCCCCAACGAGCTTTGACTGTGATGGTATGGTATAAATCATAAACAAATGCAGTTCTAATTCAAAACGAACATTTAACAAATTTTTTGTAACAACAAGAGGAGAATTGAAAACCAAATTAAAGAAAAACACATAGCAACTCAAAACATAGATAAATGATGCATATCTAACACTCAACTAGAAAAATAAAAGTAACAAATAACTAGCCAAAAATGATAACAAAAACATCTACAAGGCATAGAACAAAAGGAGAACAAACCCTAACTATCCGACGAATCTCAAATAAATGAATGACCAAACTAACAAAAATTGATACCCAATACAGAGAACATATGGAGAAGATTGTAGAATGATTACCCAACTATGGTGAAACTGACGGTGTTTACAGGAGGAGGAAAAACCTATGGATGCGGTGGTTTTGATAGGAGAGTACAACGAAATATGCGACGTCGGGATTACAAGAGGGAAACTACGGTGGAATGGCGACGACAGAGGCTACGAGAGGAGGCATAAGTACGAAATCTAAAAAATGTTGCAAGAGAATTGCGATAAGAAGGTGAAGACTGTGAGAAAGGAAATAAAGAAAAATGAAAATATTATATGAAAAAAATGTACTCCCTCTGTCCGAATTCAAATTGCACACTTGCTTTTTTGATACTATTTTCTATAAAAGTTTGACTCCATATTAGAATAAATATATGTGCAATAATATTTTCAAATGTGATATTGTTCAATACATCATAACATCTATAAACACTACTAAAACAGCAAGTTTTTGGACAAGTGGAAACTCCATATCTTGCCAAGTCAGCTTGCCACATCAATTTTTCAAAAAATATATATTTCTATATTTACTTTATTGTTTTTGATAGATAAAAAACAGTTGCAATGAAAGTATTTTGTTTCCAAAATATTATAAATCTTAATCGAGGAGTTTGCAATCAATGTGCGTCACTTCTCTCAGTCTCTCTCCTTCCTTCTCCTTCATTTTTCTTCTTCTCCGCCTTTCTAAGTTATCCATTTATCTTCCAAAAGCTGCGCAGCCCCTGCTCTATATTATCATTTTCCCTCTTCAACTCAAACAGAGCCTCTCTTTTTTACTTCTTAGACGAAAATAGTGCAAGCCAATATTTTCCTATCTTATGGGCTAATTTTGTTTGGAATCTACAAATTATCCCTCCCTGATTACATGAAGCGGGTGAGGGAGGGCAAAAGTTATTTCGTGTTTCTCTTCGAATTTATTGATTTTGAATCCATTCGATTGATGGTTTCCACCTAAATGTTTTACAAGTTGATTTTTCAGGACTTTAAATTACAGGAAGCTGGGAGAAAAGGAAGTTGACATACATAATGGCATGGGGGTTCCGGTGTATCGTGTAGTTGAGATAATTTGCAAATGGATCGAACCACGGGTAAAAGATGGAAGAATACTATCAACTGCCTTACTTCATAGCAAAATGTTTAAAACTTGCACTTACATAAAATGTTATTACTGTTCCTAATAGAGTTGCCATGTATGTTCAAGAAACTATTTCTTTTCGTTGAATTTTGTGTTTGTGCATATTTTGATACTCTCTTTGTCCCAGTTTAACCTGCAATTTTACTATTTGACAAGTAAAAACTGTCAAACTTTAACCACTTATTTGAATAGATATATAAACAATAATATTAGCATATGTGATATTGTTGGATTCGTCGTAATAATTAGTTTCTAAATATTAATTTTTTATTTATTGTTATTTTACATGGTTAAAATATTAATGGTCTAACATGTTTCTTGAAAACCGTAAGAAAAGATTATATGCAGGTTAAACTGGGACGGAGGGAGTAGCATGTTAACACGTTTCTACTATAAAAATGTTAATTAGTTTTCTTTGTTTTGTTTTATACAACCATTGGCTTCAAGTACATGTTTCCATCATTAGCCTCAGTAATGTAGATCAGCATTAAAAATTCAATTAAAGCTTAGCCTCAACTTAACTAGCACTCTGTTTTGCTACTTCTGATTCGCGTCCTACATCGTTTGGCTCGCCCCGTCCGCTAGAACTTTATTTTGCTCAGTACCTTGTTGCGTCCCGTTTCATTTTTCGCAACCTCGTGGGTTGGTCTTGGCATTTGTGATTTGAAATGACGTGGTCCGTGGAAAACGAAACGTCCCGCTCCCATACTTGGTAGATTTTTGGAGTGAAAAGGTGACTTGGAGTGCACCGCCAGCCGGGACGGACACTCTCCGTGCTGGAATTGAAACAGCTCATGTCGTGTGGTAGGGGTCATGCCAAGGTTTCCTGACACGAGCCGTCTCACTTGGTACGGGCTGTGCTAGGCTTGGCCTCGTGCCGGTCTTATGCGGTCCGTGTCAGTTGTGGCTAGTTCGCTTAGTTAACTTGTTTGCTCTGCTATGGGTGAACCATTGATCTGATTTGGGAGTTCTTGTGGTCGATTTTATAGCGCTCGAGAAGACGAATCAAATGGTGACAACCTCAAGGGCTTATTTATCCCAGAATTTTCCAAGAACTTTGTGTAACCTCGAATAATGATCCCTCCATTTCTCCCTTGCCCTTCTTGAACTTTGAATCCACCTTTCTTACTCCCAATTCCATCTACTACTATGATCTGGAGTCTATGGCCTTCAGTTTATTACCATCCTTGCGAATGACCTTCGATATCTTCTACCATCCTTGCGAATGGCCTTCAAATATCTACTACCATCTTTGCGGATGGCCTTCTACGAGAGATAATGAAAAAGCACACAAGATCAACATACTAATGAGATCAAAGAGGAATATATAGGTGCCCCTGAATATAAAGTGTCCATTAGTTTCAATTAAGTATACAAAACTTGGGATTTAGACAAGAAAACCAAT
>JAULKM010071070.1:0-11948 GCA_032355605.1 Rubia tinctorum
AATTATTACAACCATCAAGGCCAACAATCAAGCCTAAGATTGTTTTAGACTTGATGACCAAGGCATAGGTTAATAGAATCCATTGCTAACAGGCTGATGAACTTGAAGGAACTGTATGGCCTCTTCGTCGACCTTCGGCTATCCTCAAAGAAAATAGGTATCAAAGAGCTGGCCTCCCATGTGTTTCCCCTGGTTTCC
Source organism: Rubia tinctorum (assembly GCA_032355605.1). Taxonomy (NCBI): domain Eukaryota; kingdom Viridiplantae; phylum Streptophyta; class Magnoliopsida; order Gentianales; family Rubiaceae; genus Rubia; species Rubia tinctorum. The sequence continues at coordinate 199 of JAULKM010071070.1, forward strand.
TCTAAGCATGTCAAGGGCCTTCGGAGATATGTTGACGATGATGCTGAGGGGCGAATTCTATCAAGATGGGTTTAGGCTACTGACGATGGTGGCCTCAATTTTCAGCTGCTCGACTTCATCAAGAAGTCGATGAAGTTCTTCAATTCTGAGGAGCTCAAGAAGATCAATCTTGAGGCCCCTCCTACCTCTAAGCCTAACACTAAGGTGCAAGATTTGCAACAACGTCGAGGAAATCACAGATCGTATTTTAGGCCTCGAGGATGTATGAATCTCTCTTTTTTAGTTGTAATTTTGGGAAAAAAGAATTATGAATGAATTCTCCTTTATATTTGATTTTAAGGATTATCTTTTTTTCCATAGTTCCTCTTCTTGAGAAGTGAGCTAGAAATGTCCAATCAAGACTTGGCTAAGGCCAGGGCTGAACAATCGAAGGCTTTTCACATGTTATCCTTGTTAACTCGAGAATTATCTACTGCAAACAAGGAGTTATCATCTTGGTGTGATAATAGCCATCCTTCGATCCAAAGGCTTCTTGGGGAATTGCACAAAGTTCCAGCATCCGGTCATACGGCTATTGCTCTTAACGTTGTAGATGAGGCGTGCAATCCTACCGAGATGAGGCACTAGGAAGCTTTACATGAAATTATGCACGAGTATCCCACTTTGTATCACTTTTTTTATTGATGATATGATGTATCTTACCTTATCTCTAAGAAGGGATATCGAGTATTACTAGGGGGTGGCCAAGAAATTTGAAGCTCAAGTTGGTGAGATGATAAAGCAAAATAGGCGATTCGAAGAGGAGATATCAAGGTTGCAAAAGATCATCGGCAATAATGTTCAAGTACGTGGGGAGCTTGCAACCCAGAATTCTCGACTTCAAAATGAAGTGGTGGAGCAGGTCTCTACCATTGGGGCCTTCTCTGATAGTTTTTGAGCCTACAGGTTATCCCACGGGGTTCTTAACATGGGTCCCATCAATGATATTCCTAAGTTTTTATTTGACACGGTCAATGCCATGATGAATCAAGGTTTAGACAAAGAGCCTTCTAATTATGCAGTCTAAAATGCCATTATAGAGTAACCAGACCGCACTCAGCCAACAGTTAATGCTAGCTCTCAACAAGTGGTTCCTACAAAGAATGAACGTTCAAAGAAGCCTTCTCATAAGTCTTTTCAGGAAAAAACCTTTCAAGGAAAGCGTTGCTGCGAAAAAACATGTCAAGGAAAGTGTTGTGACGATAAAGCCAGTGAAGGAAAGTGTTGCGGTTATCCCCATGGGTTGTGATAGAAAGAGCACTTCCTCCTATTATGGGGAACTTAATACAACATTGAAGATGTACCAATCAAGTTCGTGAAGCTTCAAAAGGTAAGGCCGATCACCTCTTTTAAAGTGCTACTGGTCTCAAGCCCGAGAAAATCTAGTGGTCGGATTAGACGTTGTTCAACTACACTATATTGTACTTCATGTTGTAAACCTGTAATGTTGTGGACATGTAATTTAACTGTATTCTGTAATGCTTGACGTGAGTGAATAATACTTCATCCTTACGATGTAAGTGAAACTTCATCCTTTCGACGTAAGTGTAGATAAAGTTACTTCGTATTTTTTATGCAAGTGATACTTCATCTTTTCGACGTAAGTGTAGATAGAGTTAATTCATCTTTTCAACGTAAGTAAATTGATAATTTTTCCTTTTCATTTAATTGTAGATAAACTTACTTCATCCTTTCAACGTAAGTAAATTGAGACTTGTCCTTTCGATGTAAGTGTTGATAAAGTTACTTTGTCCTTTTGATGTAAGTAAGATGTTCAAACGGGACAGTGTTGAAGCTAGAAAGTTTTCATTACATCGACCAGCTGCAGCACACGACATACAATACTGGGAATAACTAGATGCAATGCATAGCATACACATCAACAAGATAATCTGGTCACGTGAGTGATCTTCGATTTACACCAAGTACTATCCCCCATTGGAGAACACAATTATTGCATGGAGCTATTTTTTGATTGGATAAGATACTCTCTAACTAGACTCTCAACTATGCACTAGATGATACACACTCCTAGAGCTGGTGATACTTTCGAAGGTTGACGATGTTCCATTTCCAAGGTGCACACCATCCATATCCCCAACACCTAACTCCCTACTGGGTGAGCTTCGAGGATTCTTTATGGCCCTTCCCAAATTGCAGTCAACTACCCCTTGGGCATCTATCAATTATTTACATTCATCTTCATGACAAGGTCTCGTATTGTAAACTGTACTTTCCTCACCCTTCGATCATGGTAACATTTGACCCTCTCTTTCACCTTAGCTTCATGGAGAGATGCCAAACTTTGTTTTTCTTCAACCAAGTCGAGATCTAAGTGACCGTTGTCTTCATTTGTACCCTTGTTAACGGTCATCATGCTTGGACTGGGCACACCAATGTTTGCTGGAATTACAGCTTCTGAGCCATAGACCAATCAATATGGTGTTTCTCCAGTGGCATAAGGCTCAACTGTTCGATAGGCCCAGAATACCCCTGGAAATTCATTTATCCATTTGACTTCTGCTTCTTCGAGCCTTGATGGAATGCCATTAACAATAGTGCGATTTGTAATTTTAACTTGCCCATTTGCCTGTGGATGATACACCGCTATTAACTTCTGTTGGATTTTGAACTTCTCGCACCAACTTTTGAAGGGGTCATGAGTAAACTGCGTTCCAATATCGGTTATGATGGTATTGGGATTACCAAAATGATAGATAATGTTCCTCCAAAAATGAAATGACTGACCTTTCCTTCATGTTTGTTAGCGGCTAAAGTTTGACCCATTTGGTGAAGTTGTCAATAGCTATGATCAAGTACCTGAACTTTCCCAGAGCCTCTGAGAATGGTCCTACTAGGTTGGTCCCCCATTTATCAAAGGACCATGAGTTGTGTATATCCATCATTTCCTCCCAAAGGACATGTGTGATGGGCACTTGCTTCTAACACTGGTGGTAAGCCTGTATATACTTGTTGGAATCATCGGATAGAAATACCCAACGTGTATTAACTTCTTTGAAATAGAACGAGCTCCCTGATGACTACCTCATATTCCCTCGTGAACTTCTCTAATCAAGTAATCTGCATCATAAGGCTTAACACATCAAAGAAAAGGTTGCAAGTGGCCCCTCCGATACAAAATGCCATTCTGTAATACATACCTCGGGGCTTTGAGGTGGATCTTCTTGGCTTCGATGGCTCCTTCGGACAAGCTCCCATCTTGGAGGTAACTGATAATTGGGGCTATACCTCGATCTCCATTACTTCTCGTTCTTCGAACCTACTCTTACACAAGATCTCCATCAATAATAATTTCTTCGGTAGCATTTCCAAATTTGAAGAAGCAAGCTTGCTCAATGCATCTACCTTGTGGTTTTTCTCCCTCGGTACTTGGGTCAGGGTATATGATCGAAAAATTCTCAGCAAGGGATTCACCACCTCTAGATAGCACTGCAAGCTACACTCTCTAGCTTTGTACTCCCTATTAACCTGTTGAACAACAATTTGGGAATCACAAAAAACCTCCAAATTGTCTACCTTTGTCTCCTAAGCTAATCGAAGCTCAGTAATCAAATCCCCATACTTAGTTTCATTATTTGTGGCCTTAAACTCTAAATGCAAGGCATAGGGGTTATCCATGCCATCAGGACTAGTGAGCAACACTCCTGCTCCACTTCTCCCGGAATGTGAAGACCCATCCACAAACAACTTCCATACCCCTATTTTAGGAGCTCATCCACTTTCTTTAATTGGTTATGTCGTCTCTACTATGAAGTCAGTGAGGGCCTAGCCTTTAATCGTTGTCCTTGGTTGAAACTGAATATTGTGCTCCCCCAACTCGACCACCCATTTCCTCATTCTCCCCGAGGCTTCAGGCTTTAAAATTATTCATCTAATAGGGTAGTTGGTGAGTAGCAATATCGTATAGCCTTGGAAGTATGGCCGAAATCTTCGAGCAACATTAACCAAAACCATAATTAACCTTTCAAGGGCAATTTTTCCTGCCTCTCGGGACCTGTAATGCCCTGCTCACAAAGTATATGAGATGTTTCTTCTTATCTTTCTCCTTCACCAGAACTCACTAATGCCCAAAACGGAGGCGGAAATGTAGAGGTACAATACTTTTCCTTAATCTGGTTTCATCAGTGTAGGTAAAAATCTAAGATTCTCCTTTAATGCTTCAAACACCTTCTCACACTCCTCCATCCATTTGAACTTTTTTCTTTCCCAGCACATCGAGGAAAGGTAAGTGTTTGTCCACACCAATTGACAGGAAATGGCTCAAAGCTTCTAGGCACCCCATTAACTATTGAACATTTTTCAAGGTTTGCGAACTTTTCATCTTCATTAAGTTTCTACCTTCTCTAGATTAAAATCGATCCTCCTTTCTGATACCATAAATCCCAGAAATATACCGACCCCGACTCCAATCACACATTTGATACTATTCAACTTTAAATATTCCCTTCGCAACCCATCGAACATCTCCTTCAGGTATCACAAGAATTGTTCATGAGTCCTAATTTTCACCACCGTGTCATCAATGTATATCTCCAAAAAAATTTCTTCGATGTTCACAAGGGTTACCTCCAGATACATATTAAGGGGAATAAGTATCGAGGGTAGAACTTATGAACATAATTATTAAGCAAGGCCTTCAGCTCTTTCTTCACTTCCCTTGCTATCAAACTACACACGAAAACTATCCCAGAATCATAAATTATGAGATGTTCAGTATCAGTTGACCCAATATCTTCGTTAATCGATGCAACATCATTCACCTTCCTCGCCCCCTTTAATGTCACCAAATTACAACTTCTCGCCACTATCTGATCCTCCCCGGATGGATGCCCCTCCATTGCTTGTTGGTAACCTCATCATCAAGTAATAAGGAGACCACGCCGCTCGAGCCTGGCACATCCAAGGTTTCCCTAGAATCACATTATAAGGGAAATAATCATCGATAACCGTGAAGCTACAGTATATCGTCACCTCTTTATCTCAATCCACAACTCTGATTGGCATGGTAATCACACCCAGAGGGTATACCGTTTTACCTATAAATCCTTACAAAGGTGAGGTCGACTTCTTCAGATTACTACGACCAATGTTCAGCTGATCAAAGCAGTTTGCAAACATGATTTCAACTCCACTCCCATCATCAATGAATACCCTTTTCACCTAAGAAGCTCCAATCATCGCAGAAATCACCATGGTGTCCGCGTGAGGGGTCTGATTGGGAACTGCATCTGCCTCCAAGAATGTAATCATTTCGTCCTGTCAGAATCTCTTGTGTGTTGGTTCTCTTTCTGGAACATTCCTTGAGTCAGCCTTCATAATTATGTTTGAAAACCTTTCTCTTACAATCCCACTGATGCCATTAACCACCCTGTGAACATCAGGGTTCCTCTCGCTCCTGTTCTGGTTTTCCACAGGTTAATTTTGGCGTGGCTCCTGTTGATGCTCCTATCTCTAACCTTGAATCCCTCGATTAGCCCTATTCCCATAATTATAATTCCTCCTTTAAAGTCACCAATTTCTGCACTCATTTCTTTTCTTTAAAGTATCAGGCTTCTTGAGAAGGCCTTCCCTTTCACACTGTTTAATTTCCATTTTAAGGTGGGAGCAATTGTTCGTGTGGTGACCATAATCCTTATGGTGCTCACTAAATTTGTTTGTAGCTTTTCTGGCAGCCGCAACCCCATTTGCATCTCTTATGGATGGAGGTGCTCGGAATACACCTTGGTGAATGATTCTCTCTTCCTGAGAACGCCGCATGGGTGTGTATCTTTCAAACCCAGGCTCAAAATCTCCATCGGCTCTTCCCTGCGATGATCATCGGGCTTCACATGCTTCACCATCATTCCTTCTCTCTTGTTCCTGATCGCCTCCTCAACTTTCGAATGTTGCTTCATTAACTCCTGAAGTTGAAGGAGGTTCGAGGTGTTTTCTCTGTCAACTTCTTATACAACTACAAATCTTTCATTCCTGTCAAGTACCCCCTAAATCACCTCATTTTTTGTTCATTCGATGACTCTCAGGCTCTCATTTACATATAGATGATAAAATGCCACAGTAGACTCTCCCTTCTTTTGCTTCGTCTGAAATAGCCCATCAACGTCTTCGTAAATTTCTTCTTCTAGAAGTATTAACTTAAGAGTACCCCACTAAAATCTTGATATGAATGCAGAAAACCTCTGGGAAACTTGTTAAACCACTCATGAGTCTTTCATCGAAAGTAGCTGCCCACCAGCATACAAGTCAACCTCTCATAAAAATCCCGAGAGTTCATCAAACTGAGAAAGGTTTTGATAAATTCACGTGGATCCAAATCTCCTCCATAGGTTAGGATCCCCTCTAGTGGCTTCGTATTGACTGGCCATCAAACTGTGGTTATCACTGGGCTAAAGGGACATCCTGCAATCTGTCCCGTTGGCCCTATCAACCAGTCCAATTTTTTTCCCAGTGCATCTACAGTTTCTCCTCTAGAAGAAAGATCCCTGCTCTGGTGCAACCCTCGAGGAGGCTCCACGTAAAGGAAAGCATACATGGGTTGTAAGACTATGTGTCCTTAGTTAGGCCCAACTCCCGTGTTGCCCGGATAGATGAGAGATTAGGCTCCCGACCATAGTAACTGTAAACCCCTTGACCAGATGTTGTCGGGTTCAGTTGTCCTTTAATCCCCAATGATAACACTTCTCTTTGTCTCTACTCGAAGCCAAGAAAGGGCATCGAAGTAGGCATCGAGCAACCCACTCCTTGTGTGTGTTCGAAGAAAGAAAGTTGTGGCCTTAGCTGAGCAGCTTCCCTCTCATACCCCAAATACGGAAATTTGGATCGCGAGGGGTAAAGCTCTTGCTTGCGTCTCCATAGGCATTGATGATACTATGGCCCTCGAAGATACGAGTATCTCCGACGAGGGTTGATTTGATACATTGTTTCCATTAACATTAGTGCTACCTGAATGAAACTCTACTGCAGTCCTGCCACTGCTCCATCTTCAATTCCTCGATTATCTCGTGAGCCTCGATATATGAATCACCAGAACACTCGGTGAATTGGACGTCCACACCTTATTGCGAACCAAGTAAATGCGGTTGCAGTGGCATTATGATACCAATTATCGTCCTTAGTTCAACAGTAACCTCTATTCCTCTTGACAATCTCGCGACCCCAACTTGTGACCCCTCGACGATGGGGGAAACCAAGCTAGGTCCTGTCGAGACTTTGGCCGGATCTACCCCCACACTTTGCATCGTAGGGATAACAGTCATATTTTTTCTCCTCCGCCCATAAGAGGACTGAATTTCATTACTTGCGCATGTTCCCTTAATTCTCAAACTTTCACTCATTCGAGTAGTGGCTGTAGAAGCAAACATATGCCAAGAAATATAGATCTGACTTAATCGGTCCCACTGGACGTGTCAATTGATGCGTTTGAGACCTCGATCCAAGTATGTCCTTGATCTCTCAGCCTTGATCAGGAAGGGAAAACAAGCATAGGAGTGTTCCAGAGGGAAACTCTCAAATACCAAATTCAGTCTTGCCTCCCAAGTAAATGAATAGTGAATGAATAAATTAAATGACACACCTTTGTATTTGTACTACCAAAACCATAATAGTGATTTTCTATAACCTAATTATTTTCCTTATCTCGTAATAAGGTCCAAGGTTGACTCCTTGAACCAAGGGCTCGATTGGATTACTTTATTTTTACCTAGAGGATTGGGTTTGGTGGCCCAACGAAGTCTGGTCTGATATATCATCAAGCATATGTACCCGACTTTTGTAGTAGGATTTCATTATCCATTTAAATTTGCTTTACCTATTTTATCGTTCAAATCTCCAAAAACATATTTATTACAATTCTTTAAAATAAGCTTCATTTTTTAGCTCAATTAATAACCTATTTGTTCCTATTTGTGGAGAGGGTAAATTTAAGAATTCTTGATTACTGTTAATCCACATATTCTAAAATTAAAAAAGCTTAGGAGTTGTTTTTGAAGCATCCCTGTATGGATAACATTAACATGAGTGATGCATCATCTGAAAAGACTCTATTTAAGAAAAGTGAAGTGCATATATAATCCTACAAAATTCACAAAAATGCAAATATAAATCAGTGATAATTTAAAGTGCAAATATAACTCTAGATAGCTAGTGTATGTGCAAATATAACTTTTTCTGGCAGTTTGAGGCCGGATTATGTTAAAAGACAAATTTACCCCTGGTTTTCCAAACACTTTCTCCCTCCCTTTCTTTCATTCCAATCATGCCCTCATCTCTCTCCTAGCTCCATCTCACACTCCTCACTCTCTTCTCTGCCACCACATTCCTTCTCTTCTATCAGTCCCACTGTCGCCTTCTCCACCGCCTTAAAACTCTAAATCCCGCCGCACCAGCCGCTGCCTCACCCAGAGGCAAGGTATTTTTATCTCCCAAACCTCCCCCTCCAAAACCCTAGCTCAACACCTTCATGCTTACTAGTTCGCAACAATCTCACATTCGATCTTGTGAACCCAACAGACTACGAGCCTGAGGACCTATGCAAAGAAACCATAGTTTTAATGGTAGTCTTCACATGGGAAAATGGGGCCCCGGCACAAAACAAGGAATTCCTGGTGAACTGGGTGAATGATAGCGCAAAGGATTTTTCGGCTGGGTTGGGTCTGCTGGAGAAATGTAAATCCGCGGTCTTTGGAGTCAGGAGTATGGATTATGGGGATGGGTTTAACGTCGTGGCAAAAGGGTTGGCAGAGAATCTGAGGAAGCTTGGCGGGAATGAGGTTTTGGCAGTTGAGGATGGGGATGTTGATGAAGGCGATCATGATAAGGTGTTCGGCGGGGGGAAGCTCTAGCTGTGGGAGGGGAGGCTGGTGGTGGCGGGGGAGGTGGCAGCAGCGGCAGAGGAGGCACGACGGTGAGGTGGTGGAGACAAAGGGCATTTGTCTTTTAAATGTTGTATTAGGTTGAAAGGGCATCTTGATCATTTTTGGTCGATCAATGGTCGAAAATGGCCAGTCAATGCCGGAATATAGTTTGTAGGGTTATAATTGCACTTATATAAAGTAGTTAGATTTGTTTTTGCACTAAAAATTATTTCAGAGTTACATGTGCACTTAATGAATCATATATGGTTAAATTTGTATATATCCCATTTAAAACCTGAATTGAGCTATTTGGGAACATGGATATCCACCTTGAATTGTATAAGCCTCTAATCTTTGTAGACCTGTTATTTTCATGGGCGGAACATTGGGGAATCAGAGAGTGCTTGGTCCCCGCTAATTATTTTTTTACTATAGGTTTTTTATATTTATCTAGTATTTTATTTGTTTTTAAGGGTAAAAAAAGATTGTGGTCATCCCTAAAAAATAAACAAATGTAGAAATGTAGTTTATGGTGATAGGATTCTTTGTTTTTAGCGTAGAGTCTAACAAGAAATAGAATCTCTTTTTAATCCAACCTTACTTTTAATATTTATCTAAGTTATACTTGAAAAGATTATAACAATTTTATTAATCATTGATACTTTTTATATGATCAAAAAGAGGAGAGCAAAATTTAAATAAAAATAGTTCATCTTAAAAGTATCAATTATCTTTTCTTTAGCACTAGTTGTCTTTGGTATTTGATTTTTTGTACCTTTGAATGAAAAATCTATTGAGCTTTGATATTTTAATCATCGATTAGAAGAAGAAAAAATTTGTACAATTTCAATCCCCCTAAATAAAATTCCCGATTCTGCACCAGGTTATTTGATCTGATGGAAAGAGGACTCTGCGATAGTTGTTTTTAAGTTTCATCAACGTTATTACCTTTTGTGTTCATTGCTAATATTAGACTTCCAAAACAACTAGAACCCTTGATTATCTGCACTCATAGTTCCATTTTAAGGTTGAACCATTTCAGTAGAGAACGTTGATGTTGTGCATTCTAATTAGCTTCTCTATCCTAAGCCGGTTGTATCTTCTCCTATTCCAAACTAATATATTCCAGTAAATATTGTACAACTAGATCACACTGACTAAGATGAGAAAATGTTAAAAGTTACAGGACAAACATTTCATCCTCGTGCAGAGCATGTATGGAAGTTCAACAAATTAACAAATATGGAATGGGGGGATTAAGGAGAGCATCTAGATGGAGACATCCAGATACTAACAAGAATATGCAATTCTTTGACACTAATGTACTTATCATTCATGATTACCAATATCTATGTGCCGTCTTACTGACAACTGATAGAATAAGTCAATAGGATGATTAAATTAGATTTGATTATGGATTAAGTTCATGACTAGATTAGAGTTCTACTAAACCTAGTCTACATTTTGTACTCTATCTATTCCATTCAATAATATCATAATCAACACGGAAAAACATTTTATCATAGTATCAGAGCAAGTTCTTATCCTAGCCTAGACTCTAAAAAAATTTCAGTTCGGCAGCCTCTCTCTTTTCCAGCGACCAAACAATTCCCGCCGCCGAACTCAACTCTCTCTTAGCCACCTCCATATTCTCTTTGACCGCCGAACACAACTCTCCTTCCTCCTATCTCATTTTCCGACGCAATTCCCTACGTCTTTTTCAGCTTTTCCGACGTAATTCCCACTGGCATCTTCTTTCTCTCGGCCCGTCATATTTCCCGGTGGCAACATCCATTCTCCAGCGGTTCTTCTTTGTTGGCATCGTCCTCAGTTCAGAAAACTTTTGAGCGTGGATCAACAACATCGTCTTCAGTTGCGTTCTCTCCCATCGGTGGTCTTCAGCGACGACTCAAACGCAGCGGACATCCCTCACCAATTAGCAACTGAAAAGCATTGTTTTTCTTCAATTCCAGAGGCGCGTGGAACTACACGCCCTCCAGCCATTGGAGCATTATACCATGTGCACATCAGCCCCTCAACGCGCCTTCACGCGCGCAGCTTATCCCCGTGCGTGTAAACAAGCACCTGGCGATTCCTTCGTCAACATTTTGTGCCTTGCTGATTTCTTAGTTGCCATATCTTAAATGGATCTTTGGCTCTCGAAGATGTAATATTTTGAGTTATACGGGCATCTCTCATCATCGACAACACAATTACTCCAAGTGGATTGTAGACTCTGGCACCATAAAACATATGACATCGTCCCCTACTGTTGTTGATCATGTGACCCCTTATGATGGTTCTGGCTGCATTTCTGTTGGTAATGGTTCTCAACTTCCTATTACTCATGTTGGTGATTCTTGGATTTCTAAATCACTGTCTCTTTATGATGTGCTTATTGTGTCTAATATCACTAAAAAATTCGATTAGCAAATTAACTCGGGATTTAAATGTTGTTGTCTGCTTTGATGATACCTCATTTCTTATTCGGCATAAAATCACTAGTGAAACTTTGGGTTGTGGTCATAGTGATAATGGGCTCTATGTTTTAGACTATGGTGAATATGCTTTGTTATCTACTGTGAAATCAAATAACTTGCGTGCGTCTTTTGAAATCCGGCATGCTAGACTTGGTCTTGTTCCGCTTTTCGTTATTTCTAGTTTGTGTGCTTCTATAGCCTTAGTTGTCTCATCTATTTTGCCTAAACCCACACTTTGTGAAGCGTGTGAAAAGGCTAAAGGGAAACGTTTATCTTTTCATACAAATGATAAACGTGCTGCTAGGGTCCTCGATCTGGTTCACTGTGATTTATGGGGGCCCTCTCCCATTTTATCTGCTGA
>JAULKM010071081.1:0-11948 GCA_032355605.1 Rubia tinctorum
GATATTGATTATCATTTTGTGCGTGAGATGGTGTCTTCTGGCAAGCTCAAGGTTGCTTATGTTCCTACTGATCAACAGCTTGTTGACATCTTTACAAAAGGTTTACCTCGTCCTCAGTTTGAGTTCTTTCGGTCCAAGTTTTGCGTCACGACAAGTCTCACGCTTCGCTTGAGGGGGTAATAGAATATTAAATGAATTAGAATCAGGTTAAGAAAGGAATACCCTTTCTGATTGATTTTGTATATATCCTTTTCCATATATGATTCTGTCTTGTATACCCTTTGTACTTAGTATATATATATATATATATATATGAATACACACAGCCACAATTATTTGTGAGTTTTACATTCTATCATCTCACATCGGTGGTTGACAGAGTTACGACTCAATAATTAAGATCATGGGTCACCCCTGCAATGTACACATTGGTTTTATGATAGGAGCTCATGATTATAATATTATAATTTTTAAAATTGGATTATAATTTAAGTTGAGATTCATTTTTAAAAAATTCATAATTTTAGATACCTCATTGCAACAAATAAAAATTAATATCAAATCACTCTACTAGTCATACTAATTATAAAATAATTTCATCTAACAGTTAATCAATCTAAATCTAAACTATGAGAAAAATAGACGTTGTCCCATGAAATTAAGTCGGTAAACAACGATTTAGGTATCGTTTGGTTTTTGAGTTTGGTCAGATAATGACATGAGAGAAAAATAGATGTTCGATTTGGATTTGAAAATGAATAATTCATATTGAACTTAAAATTAGGTATTGGGCCAAATTCATTACGGGCGGTGGAATTTTATTTTTCCTTCCCAAATTTATTCGGGGTAGTTCACGCAATAAAATATCTAGTTTGCATATTTACACTCTTCTTGATTCATCACTATAATTTCATGACGTGCAAAAGAACATTATCACGGTTACAGATTAACCATAAATTATTAAAAATAAGATTTCATCACGGTAGATATTTATCAGAGAAATTGAGTAATGTGTAATATAATCATAGAAAGAAAACAATCATGGGAAATGCAGAATTTTATATAGAAAACAATCATCAACATTCTTTACCTAGGTCATGTTATTCTCTGATATTTGAAGACTGTTTCATTTTTATTTCATTATGTTTTTTTAAATATTATCACACTTTCTTAGTTTTTTCAATGGAAAAATTTTGGAAAAAATAGACGCGTTGAATTAAAATTATAGAAAATTAATAACAATTTGCTGCAATATTAAAATTTTATTATGCAACGTGCAATAGTTATAAGTTTGTGTTATGACCTGATTAATGCAACCCAAACATTTTATTTTGATTTCTCTAATTTCTAATTTAAACTTTGATCTTTCCATAACTTATGAAAAGGCTGTCCAAGAGATGGACTCTTCTTAATTGCAAAAAAAAAAAAATTATCTATTCGTTAATCTTTTTATTCCTTCCATCAAATAGTTTCATACCTTTTAATCTGTATAACAAATCAATGTTGGTTAAAATAATATTAATGAACGAAAAGAATGTAAGGTTCTTAGTTTTAGAAAATTTTGTTTTTGCAAATGAATAGTACGATAATGGTTTTTGATTGTGAAAACATAAAAGTGTTTTGAAATTAGAATTGTGGTTGTAATAAATCATTGCATTTGAAACGAAATTCGCCCAACCCGTAGTTCAAGATTCGACATGGACGTTCGTTCTCCACGGTACCGCAGGACCTCCGTTTAATTCGTACAGTCAAGTAAGGGAGGAGGAACCCGAATTTTGCTCAGACTCGGAGTATAGAAGTTTTAAAGAGATGGGAAGTTGTAAGGTGTGTTTAGAACTACTTCTCGACTGGCCTTTTATATGCATTCAATTCCGCGTAGACTGAGTAAATCTCGGCAACGACATGGACCGAGTAAATAACAAAATCTGTAAAAATTTCCAGCAAAAAATGTATTTTAGAGTTTAAAATTGTTTCACTAAGGTTACGGTGTCCAAAAGTAAGTATTTCAGACTCAACGACATGTATTGATTATTTCCAAAAGCCCATTTTGCATTTATAACAATAGATTCACATAATAAGATGGTTTTGATAGAATAGAGGGACTACCATTTTCATTAGACTAGTTGACGAGTCGCTTAATTAGTCGGAACAAAGAGCATGTGGAAAAATTAAAACAAAAAACAATTAATGATTTCATATAATTTGGTGATTAATTATTAATTTCTTATACTTTAAAACAATGGCCTAATGAATAAGTAACATATTTAATGGGATGGGGAGGTGGGACACATCCGCCCTATTATTTATGACGGGTACCAAATTTATACACATACTCGTTGTATTCTCATAAAAAAATATCTCCATACCTATCCTATACTTCTATTAAAACAGGTACGAGGTTGAACTCCACTAAAACTCGTTTCACTGTCATCCCTATAGATTACTACTTTCTTACCTTTGAAACATTTTTGCATACTCCCTAGATCTCTCTAATTATTATTATTTTAAGAAAATCAATCATTACAAGATGTTGTTAAAAACGGCCAGTGGCGATTACAATGAGTGCAATTGACATCCAACATAACTAGGCTCTAGCAATACCTAATATATTGCAAGAATATCTAAATTACATGTCAACCAGACTGATCGTCTGTACTATTACAGATCAGATATCCAATAAAAAACTGTAACATTGCTCTCAGGGATATTAACTTGCTTCCCACAAAAATCATGACCACTTGGCAGAGATGAGCATATCACACATCAATATCACTGTGTCAAACAGAGATCTTCTATAACTGTAAAACAACTTGATCCAACAACGACCTATGTTGCCCAAACTGTAAACACTTTGAGAAACACGGATCTGACGAATCCAAATAAATGGAGACCCAAACATAAAATCACAAACAAAATTACGAACACACGATCTGAACAAGCAGATCGAGAATAATACATCAACTTGAACAACTAAATCGAGTTACCATCATGAACACAATGATCTAATCGATCAAATCGAAGAATAAAACTAATTTGTGGAGACAAATCTCACGCTTATTGAATAGTAGAACATAAATTAAAATAAATTGTTGTTCCTCATCTCCCCTAATAGAAAGATGGGAAAAATTGAAAAATAAGGGGATGCGGGGATAATGGAGAGAAGGCAGAGAACGTACGGTTTAGAGTTTGGTTTCGATCTCTATAAGTATTTCTTAACTCACTAATTGTCAGTAAAATTATTGCTATTTCCTCCGTTCTTTAAGTTTATACACTTTACTTTTCTTAAAGAAAAATCTCAAAAAAAACCACTTTCAATTTTAGTATGTAATTTTTATGATCGTCATACTTTTTTTTTATAATAAAAACTGAAGAATTCTAGTACACTTATTCTTCTTTTACTTTCCATATTCAAAAAAAAATCACAAAATTCAACTTATCTAAAAACAATGAGTAAAGTTATCAAATCAAATATAGAAGAATAGATGAAATATTTAGATTGTGAAAATTATAAATATATAACCATTAAAATGATCTAGTCAGATCTCAATAAATGCAACGTTAAAAATATTTTTTAAATATTTTTTTTGGAATTTTATAATACTTAACTTAAGATATGTTTATGTTTCATTTCAACCTGCACATTTTGAGTTTTAATAGTTGACTAAAAAATGAATGATCCTTAATATTTTTTAAGAAAATTAAAACTTGGGAAAAGTTAATATTTTGAAAATTTATGTCATAACGAATCTAAGGTATCACTCAATAACATTTATATTTATACATCAATTCATTTTTATGGTCAAAGTTAAGAAATTTTGACTAAATAAATACTCCATTTGTCATATCCCAAACTGCAATTTAAGTATTCACTTAGTTAAAATTGCTTAACTTTAACCTTAGAATTGAATTGATAAATAAGTTAGGATATTGCCGCATGTGATCTTGTTACATTCGTAATAGCATATATTTTTAAGAGCAAATAACTTCGGTGACCCCTTAACTATCACCATCGTCCACCTTTGGCCCCTTATATTTTTTGGATATTTACATTTATAACCCTAACTTTAGGCTGAAAGTACCAATATAACCATGCAATCTCAGAAAGTGTCAATTTAACCCTAACTAATTATTGTATGTGTCAATCTAACCCTAACATTCAAAACATTTGTGCTGATATAACCAAACTACCTAATTCCGACATTGACCAAATAGATTCAGGCATTACCAAAAATTGAAATGACAAAAATACCCTAATAACAAATCTATCTTTCTTTTTCAAAACACTATCACCGCTCCACCAATGTTTCCGCCAAGCTCCGTCGTACTCCGCCACCCTCACTATTAGAAACCCCAGCGCCTCATCCCTCCCCTCCCCAGTGTTTCCACCTCCCCCATCCTCTCTCTTCCACCCTCACTATTTGAGCCTCCTCTCCCGCTACCCTCACTATTAGTGTCTTCTCCCCACAGTCACACCCCCAATGCTGCCACCTCCTCCTCCCTCTCCCCACAGCCACACCCCAGCGTCGCCACCTCCTCTTCCTTCTCCCCGCTGCCCTCACTGTTACAAACCCTATTGCCTCCTCCCTCTCCCCGCAACCACAAGCGCCTCCTCCAAAACCCTAGCTCACTGGCCAACCACTACTCACGCAGAGAGACAGTGGGAATCTATGACAACCTCGTCGAGCCCTCCACCGGGCTCCTCTCCGACTACGTCGACCTCGCTGACCCTCCACCGCGCTCCTCTCAGACGGCGACACTCGCCGGGAACAGAGAAGGAAGGGGGAAAAGGTGGGTTCCTTGGTGGAATCAAAGGAGAAAGGCTTGGTGGAATCAGAGGAGAAAGGGGCTTGATTAGAGAGAGACGACAAAGTAAAGGGTTCCATTTTCTCCTTTTTTTAGTCAAGGGTAAAATCATCTTTTTACCAAAATCCGGCCAAATGAATGTTGACTAAAAAGTCAACAGAGTCAAAAGTTATTTTGGCACTGTTTGAGACTCTGAGACAGGGTTATATTGACACTTTCAGTTTAAAGTCAGGTTCATTTTAGCACTTAACTTTTTATTTATTTTTTGAACACTTTTAGTTCCTCAACTTACAAAACAGCTTAATCGTGGCCCCTCTGAAAGTGGTAAAAATGGGTTGTTTTGCAAGTTGGGGGGCCAAAAGTGTTTTAAAAATAAGGGGCCAAAAGTGGACGATGATGATAGTTAAGGGGTCACTGAAGTCATTTGCTCTTTTTTTAAATATGAACTTTTCATAAATTGCATTTATACATAATTTTATGTATATATATATATATCAATGATCTAACTTTTTTTAATTCAGCTGAAAAAGTCAATATATATACTCCCTCTGTCCCAGTTTTACTTGCAATTATACTATTCATTTAGTCAAAATTGAATAATTTAAACTATAAAATTCTATTGATATATAAGTAAGGATACTATCATGTGGCATAGTGTTAGATTCGTTTTAATGTGTATTTTCATAATACTAATTTTTTAATTGTACATTGTTAAAAATATTAATGGTCAAACATTTTTTCAGTCAACTGTTAAAAGTCAAAATGTGCAACTTAAGTTGGGACAGATGAAGTGTGTGTGTGTATATATATATCAATGATATAACTTTTTTAATTAGATTGACAAAAGTCAAAGTGTACAGAATTATTAGGAATGGAGTGAGCAATTAAATTAAAGTTTGAAATGAGAGAGTATTAAAGTTTAAAATCACCTTTAAGTTTACAAAAATGCAAGACATACTTACTCCCTTCGTCACAGTTTAAACTGCGCACTTCACTTTATGTCACTGTTCACTGTCTAACTTTGACTGTATATTTAAATAGATATATAAATAATAATATTATCGTATGTGATATTATTGGATTCGTCACCATAAGTAATTTTTCAAAAGTAATTTTTTATTTGCCGTTATTATACGTAGTTAAACATATTAACGGTTAGATAAATATTTTAGTGAGTATGAAAAAAATTCTATGTAATTTGAGATGAGACGGATCGAATGGTAGAGAGACGGAGTAGCGTGATACGATGGACTGGTACGGTCAGTAATGGAGATGGTGGAGGACCCACCTGCCTAGTCAATCACGGCCTGTTTTTTGGTGTTTAATTTTGGGATGGGTTTGGTTCATCACTTTATCCTGGTTAGGCTGCCCAAACAAACTCATCTGCTGTTTTTTAAAATTAACAATACCCATATGGATGGATAGTCAATTTGTTAAATAAATTATTAAACATGGGTTAGAGGGGCAAAGATTGTGGGGGATATTTCGTTGTCGACTAAAATAAGGATTTTCTATTCCTGCTATTCTTTGAATTGATTCCCTTTGAGTGCAGTTTTGATTGGAATGTCGAGGTGGACTTGACATCTAGCACATAGTTTAATTAAGAGGAAAGTGATAAAATGATTATGACTTTAGTTGAAAAGTGTCAATATAACCTTACAATTTTAGAAATATCAATATAATATTTGACTCGTTTGACTTTTTAATTAACTTTTAGGTGGTCTGAATTTTTTGGGAAAACAATTTTTCCCTTAAATTAAAAAAAATAAAAAGATAAAAAAATTATTATTTTTTATTTTCTTCCCCTCCTCGTATTCTTTCCATGCTCCCTTCGTTTTCTTTCCGTCGTTGTCTATTCCTTCGTTTTCTTTCTGCCATTGTTGTTTTCTTTCTTTCGTTTCTTTCCGCGTTTTCTTTCCCTGCTTCCTTCGTTTTCTTTTCGCAGTTTTCTTTCTCTGCGATTGTTGTTGTTGTTGTTGTCGGAGGAGGAGGAGGAATCTTCGATGCGGTGAGGTGGATGAGCTGGAGAGTGGGTCCACTTTGGGTTTTCTTGATTTTGTAACTGAAATCCAAGGTAAGTTAGAGAGGAGATGGGGTTCGTGCAGGGAATTGGGGTGTTTGGCGAGCTAGGGTTTGGTGGGGTAGCGGCGAAGGAGATTGGGAGAGGTGGTGGGGCAGCAGAGGAGCAGATCGGGAGAGGTGGAGGGGTGGTTGGGCATAAAAATGAAGAAATTTTGCCAAAAATAAAAAGTATGTAATTTTAAAAAAAATATTTCATTAAAATAAGTGTGCCACTAATTGGAGGATTGTAGGTAGAGTATGTACACATGGGCTGGACAGAAAACGCAAAATCTGCAGTCTAGTACCTTGAAAAATCATATAATAAAAGTTACTTCCTACATCCCAACAGTTTTGGTATATCTACTTTTTCCAAATCAAATTTGATAAACTTTGACCATAAATATAAATTAATATATTTGAATAAAAATATAATGTGAAATATTGTTAGATTCATTTTAACATCTATTTTCTAAATATCAAATTTTTATACAGAAATTTTACATGTAGCTAGAGATATTAATGTTCAAACATGATCATTGCAAACCGTAAAAAAATAGATGGGCCAAAACCGTTGGGAGGGAAGGAGTATTTTGTTTGTCCCGTGTTTTCACGCTCCTCAATTGTTTGAGTTGAATGCCGGATATTATAAGACGACTCTTTTGGAAAAATTTGAAAGTTTGAATGAATTTGGATTTACCTTGAAACAAGCCATTCGAACGATTGTGCATATATGATATATGCTCCATTGCCGGTTAAGCTTTAATTAACGGAGGCCATTAGTTTACTTGTCATTAAGAGAAGAAAAAAACAAGGGTAAAACGTCAAGGAACCCCAGCTTCCACCCTTCGGCCAGATCATAGAGATATAGCAATATGTCTTGTCACCATCCACCATTCTATTTAAATGTGTTTGGTGGATCTGTATTTATTAAAAAAATTACTGATTTATTTTAAAAGTTGGGAAAGATCCGCTTATGTTTTTACTTTAAATATGCCTTTTGCTTCAAAGATAAACAATTATTTAACTATTTTTCAAACACCTTAACCTACTTAGCTTTTATAAGTAAAACACTTAGAGTGTGTTTGATGGAGTCGTGCTTATATGTAAAACCGACTTATTTGGACTTATTTTAAAAGTTGGGGGAGACCAGACTGCTTTTGATCAAAATATGTTTTCTGCTTTTAAGGTAAGCACTTTTTTAAACAGTTTACTATACACCAAAAGTTGCTTAACTTATAAGTAAAACACTTGTAAGCCGTGGCAAACACACCCTTACAAGCTATGACAAACACACATTTTCCCTTCATCGAGTTCCAATCAACGGATAATCAAATTACAATATTATATGTGATAATATAAAGACAAAATTTTGGGAACATCGTATTTCCATATACCAATGGAAAGAAGTGGTTTAATTAGAATAATATGAATTTAGGAGTTTAGGAGTTTATACTTTGTAATAACTGCAAATGAAACATATAAATTTTAATTAAAATAATATTTTGCTCTAAACATGTAATATTTTACTCCAAATATGTATATTTCTAACTAAAAATAGGCATATGAGTCTACCAAAATAGCTTATAACACGAATTTGATCCGAATTTTAATTGTTTCAACCCGCAAATTTTTATCTTTTTGTGGTAAAATTGAGCTTGAGTTCCTGATCTTTTCCTAACTGATGGAAATATCGTTTTTCAAAAGACGAACTCTTATATTTTAAAAAATAAAGTATTAATAATTTAAATTTAATGATTATAACAAATATGTAGAATTATCATTTAATTAATATATTTTTGAACACTTATCTAATTTGTGAGGTTAAAACATGAGATCAATTTTTCTCGTCTTTAGTCTTTTACCGGTTGATACCTTTTTAACACCTACTCGTATATTTGAAGACTTGATAATTCTGAAAGGTTAAAATATGAGATCAATCTTATCGTTAATATAGTATTGCAGGTTGATACGTATTAAGAGTTGGGAGATGGAAAATTAAATTATAATAATAATATGACGTTTTTATCCTTTAAAATTGGATGGAAAATTAGTCTAACGTGGAGTTACACTGAGTGATTCATTTGAATCGAAATCGAAAATATGGTAATATTTTTCTACATTTGAAAGGCACGGTGATGATGTCACTATTGGAGATTAAGGGCAAATGCGGTTATTTAGCCCTTGCGGCTGTTTTGATCCTCCGTACTCAACTGAGCCGGCTATTGAAAGGTTGGTTGGACGATATTTTTGGAATAACCGTTGAAACTGTTCCAAATGTAAAACTAATGCTAAATGTTTTGGAAAAATAAATCTGAAACCTGAAAGAGTTAATGTGATTGTTCTTAAACATGAACTTTAATCCCTTGTTTAAAATTACGATGATAAACTTAAAAAGAGTGTGAGGGAGGGATGATCTCCCTGTTTAAATCCCCTAGAGGCTTTAAAATAATCACACGGGGTGTCATTTATCAATACAGAAAACCATGCTCCACTTATGTTTCCTAAAATCGGTGCTACCACATGACCATGAAAACTAAATTTCATAAATAATGAGTTCAAAATTGGTCGAGAAACTCAGTCAAAAGCCTTACCGTATCAATTTTAGCAATCATATTAAGGGATTGTGACCGCTTGTTCAAAAAATTTAGTCATAGCAATTTTTCTTAAATCATGTGACCAACATAGATGCATTAAAAAATTGAATGGAAGTTATATTGTTAAACCCAATCTACATCATTAAGTGTGAATATAGGTGATACTAGACTTTGTTTAAATAGAGGAAATGACTTTAGTAATCCTTAACTATTACCATCGTTCAACTTTGACCCCTTATTTTTTGAACACTTTTGACCCTTGAACTTACAAAACACCTTAACCGTGACCCCCTCATAATTGCTAAAACTAAACTGTTTGGTAAGTTTAGGAACTGAAATTATTTTCTCCTTTAGATACTTTTCAGAACAAGGATTTTAATAGCGTTTTACTTTTAACATGTTTCAACACATCTTCAATAATTTAGTAATATATTTAAAATTTTAAATTAAAGTCTTGGGTGGAAGGGACCGTGATGAGCGTCACAAACCTTTAAACCAAAATTATACATATGTAGCAGTTCATACACCTACAACAATAGAGCTAGCAATATAGTAAGCAAAAAATATACTCCCTCCGTTACTGGTTAAATTGCACACTTTCATCTTTAATTGGTCCCACCGTAAGTTGCACATTTTTCAATTTTGGAAATATAACACTAACTATTAATTGTCAAAAGACCTTACTACCCTCTTATTTTAAATTGGGCTCAGCTGGCCCTGAAAGAATGATTTACTGTGATAATTATTATTGATGATCAGAAGAATAAATAGAGTACAAGACATAAAAGTAGAAGAGTCCAAGTATAACTCTAAACAAAATATAATCTAATCTAATCTAACCTTCTAGTTGATTTAGTCTAACAGTTATAATTGATTTTTATTAATGTAATATTTTTTTATAGTTTAAAAAATGAATTTCTCTTATTATTTATTTTATTTAAAATTTTAAAATAATTTCTTTAAAAACGAAATTAATTTTATTTTTTACAACCAAAAAAATATATACAAGAACGAAATAATGAATTAATTAATATTTTTTGAAAAATAAATAAATTAAAATTAAAATGTTATAATGTATTATTAAATTTCACATTCAATTTATTTTTTGGACAAATTTATTTAAATTAAATGTTAATGATAAAATTAATAAGTAGGATAGAGAAAATCAAGTGAAGTTCATGAATAGTAGAGAGTGTGGTCTCTTACCATTGTGAAGAAAAAACTGACGGTCTCTTAAGTGGTCACATAGGGTGAGGTGGAAAAGAGAGATTGCGAAAATAATATATTTAATCTGTAACAGACCACTAGCGGTCTCTACCATTGCACCTGGTCTTATTCCTATAAACGAAATGCTCCCTCTGTCTCAGGTTAATCTGCAATTTTACTATTTGACAAGTCAACACCATCAAACTTTAATCACGTATTTGAATATATATATATATAAACAATAATAGTGATATTGTTGGATTCATATTAATAAGTAGTTTCTTACTATTAACTTTTTATTTGTTGTTATTTTACGTGATTAAACATATTAACGGTCAAACTTATTTTTTTAAAAATCGTGAAACAAATTCTATTCAGTTTAAAATGAGACAGATGGAGTATTTGAGATTGATTTTAAAATTTAGGTCGAGTCGGGAGTCAACAACACGGTCAGTAGAATTTTCAGCACAATAAAGGTATTTACTGTACCATTTTTGCAATGACGTGTAGGAATTAATCAAATTGAAAATAGCAATCAATGTGTTTGGTTATTTATGTCACATTTATTATAAATAAATATTTTCTTTTATTTGACACTCTTTTCATTTTTGGAAAGATTCTTTTAATTTCATCCACACATTCTACTTTTTACTTTCTATATTTAATTTCATTCATTTATTTTCTTCATCTAAACCTATAATGTCATAAATAGAAAAACAAAAGAGTATTTTTCTTCCGTTTAAAACCAAAGAACATTCCATTTTTGGAGATAGAGAAGTCTTATAACAACCTCTAATGGCGGCTCTACAGTAGAAAGATTCTCACTTAATGTCTTCAATCCTTAGAAAATTGTACGGTGAAAGCCACGAACTCAGAAAACATCCAACGGAACAGAGTGCTGCTCGGTGTTGGAACTTGTGGCTATTGGAACCTTGTTAGAACTCTAAACCCTAAATTGGTTGCGATTTCTTTTAACTGAACGTTGTGGTTTAGCTGTTTTTCTTAATAAATGTATAAATAGATCATATAACAATCTTAATGAAATAGCATTTAGGCAATTGTACATCTAGCAAATGATACATTTTAGTTTTGCAAGGTCTGAGCATAACCGCGTTAATCATCAATACATTCAAATATGTATAATTTAAGAAGAATTCGTCTCTTGAAATACGACCAAAGTTTAAAGTGTAAATTAGAAGAAATTAAAATTAAAATTTTGGGTTGTATGAACCGGGTTATAAAATTTATAACTACTACACGTTGCATAATAAAACTTTAATATTG
>JAULKM010071089.1:0-11947 GCA_032355605.1 Rubia tinctorum
TCATCAACTAGTTGATCATCCTAGTCTAAATCATGCATTAACTACACAAGAAAGCACAAAATAGGAGAAATCAAATCTCACAAATTCATACTAGAAATATATACCAATTGCTCCTAAGAGTATATTTAGCCTAGAATAGCTAAACTCATAACAAATCTACAAGAATTCATGGTAAACATAAGAGAAAATATGAAGAAATGATAGTGTTTTTAGGGTTTTGGGAGAGAAAATTCGGATAAGATAAAAGTTGGGAGAAAGAAGAGGCTGAAAATAGATTAAATCTGTAGCCCAGGTCCGTCTCTGCGGATCTCAAGCCATGTCTGTGGCCCGCAGACTTGCCTTTGACTCGATAATTCCTTCGTTGACTGGACTACGGGCCGCAAGGCAGGTCTGCGGCCCGCAATGAAGAACCTGCCCATTTTTCACCTATTTGGTTTTCTTCCCATCTTCTGGTTTCTTCATATATTTTTCTTCAACACTTGATCTCTTCCAAACTCGGTCACTTTAACAAGATCTAAAATACTTCATAAATTAAAGAATTAGGATATATAACACATGAATTCATCCTAGCCCCTTAATTGATAAAAATGTCAATTTCTTTTCAATTTAGTCCCCAACCTATTACAAAATTAAAATTTGAATGTGTTAAAAATAGGATATAAATTGAGCACATCAAGGATTTATAAGAATCACGTATTATCTGAAGGCTTGAAAACCCACTGTTAGATTTGGAATGAAAAATTAAAGATCAAAAGTAGAAGAACAAGGACAAACAAAGGAAAAATATGCAAACCCTACGACTTCGCGTGTGACTGGAGCCACGGTAGTGTGTGATGTTTTGAAGCGACAATCAGTGGCCCCGCCATCCTAGGCTCATTCCAATCAATTATGGGATACAACCCATTAACTTTTGAGAGATGAATTATGTATTTTCGTGATTTTTGGTGTTGGTCATATTATATTTCATGTTCTCATTAGGAGAATATTTATTTTCCTTTTCTTATTAGAAGATTATGTTTTCTATTATCATTAGAAGTATATTTTATTTCCTATTTCTATTTTAGGGAATTCTTATTAGAAGATTATGTTTTCTATTCTCATTAAAAGAATATTTTATTTCCCATTTCTATTTTAGGGAATTATTATTAGAAGATTATGTTTTCTATTCTCATTAGAAGAATATTTTATTCCCTATTTCTATTTTAGGGAATAATTAATAGAAGAACTCTTTATTTCCTTTTCTATTTTAGATAGAGTTCATGTCTTTGCAGGAATACATTTCTTTTTTTAAATCTTACTAGTGGATTGTCATGCGTGTTGCGCGATATTATTACTTAAAATATTAGAATTAAGTTTTATGTACTCCCTCTGATTGCCTAATATTGGCACTAAAGAAATGGCACTTTTTTTTTGAAAAATAAAATGAGTAGAGGAGATTGTATAGGGAGAGTAAAAAGTAAATTGTGTGAATGAAAACAATCTAGTATTTACCAAAAAAGGAAAGTGCCAATATAAAAAAAATGGAGGGAGTACATTTTTTGTCTTACATTTAAATTGAAAATTAAAATTTTATATAAAATTTTAAAGTTTATTCATCTAAGGAAAACTATATGAGTTATGAAGTGAAATAATTAATTTAATTGGAAATAAGAAAATATTGAATACTATAAAAATTGATTATATTTCTAATATTTCATTCAAATTATTTTAAAAGTAATTATTTATATTTTTGAGATTCATTTTAAAAGGTTATAATAATTATGTATTTCATTGCAATGAATAAAAGTAAATATCAAATGACCTTGTTAGTCTCACTAACTATAAAAATATCCTCATTTAACAGTTAGTCGGTCTAAAACAAGACTTTGTCTTATATAAATAAACAAATAATATGTATACATATTTCTATCATTGTATAAAAAATTTGAACATTTTTTTTATTTCACATTATGTGTTTCTTTGAATTTTCTTCAGTGATATATAGATATATCACAATGAGATATTTGTGGTTTTAAATATATGTTTAGAACTTATATATTTTAACAAATTATGATTGATAAGAAGAAATATATAGATACAATACAATGAAATATCTATGGGTTTAAACATATCTTTAAAAGTTATATGTTTTAACAAGTTATGATCGATTATTTAAAGTAAATAATTAAAATCAGTACTCCCAGCTTAAATTACACCTCAATCATTGCACACCGTTCGAGACACATGTTTGACCGTTAATATGTTTAACAATGTATAATAACGACAAATATAAAAGTTGCTTTTTAGAAACTAATTGTTTCGACGAATTCAACAAAATCACATACGATAATATTATTTCTTATATATCTATTCAAATATGCGGTCAAACTTTGATAAAGAATAGTGTCATAAAGTAAGTGGGTAATTTAAGTTGGGACAGAGGGAGTAACATACTATAATATTAGTATGTTATTTTTAGACAATTTGGGTTTTAGTTGTATAAAATGACTTCAATATCCCCGGTTGACTGCACCACCATACCAAACAATGGAAAGTAAATAATTTCTGTTATATGGCGCTTGGGAAAATAATTAGATTTAGAGTAGTAGGGTTGCACTTCGCGTTGCGCGGTATTGTTAATTAAAAAAATTAGGATTAATTTTTATGTACTTTTTGTGTCTTAATTAAATTGAAAACAAAGAATTTTATTTATATTTTTAAATTTTAGTCATTTGAGAAAAGCTATATGAGTAATGATTATGAGGTGAAATAATTCATTTAGTTATAAATTGTTAAATATTGAATACAATAAAAAATAATTATTTTTATAATATTTCATACAAACAATTTTAAAATAATTATTTATACGTTGAAATTCATTTTAAAAGGTTATCATAATTATGTACATCTCATTGAATAAAAGTAAACATCGATCTTATTAGTCCCACTAACTATAAAACGCCGTTGTCTAATAGTTAGTCGGTTTAAAACAAGATTTTGTGATAACTTAAAGTATATGTTTTAAGACTTTATAATCAAGAGAGATAGATATCTATAGTATAATGTGATATTTCTGGTTTTAAATATATATTTTTTATATTTTAACAAGTTATCATTAATTATATGTAGTAAAGAAATAAAATCAGTAACATATAATAATATTAATATGTTATTTTTAGACAAGTGATGACTCCAATTCATAACTAACAAAAGTTATTGATTACCTCAAAAAGGTGCATCTTCAAAAGGGTAGCTTTATCTTTTTGGTCTTTACAATGTGCTTATAAAAGCTTAAAGTATGTTGGAAGGACATACCTTGTTTCCTTTGTTTTCAAGAGCATAAGCAGATTTTGGACGACAGTCTGTTAGACCACTTATTAGCATAAGGTACATACTATCTCTCTCTCTCTCTCTCTCTCTCTCTCTCTCTCTTTCTCACACACAAGCACTATTTTTCAAACATGGTGATTGTGGTATTTGAGTCTTCATCATCCACTACCCACCCTACTTTGGGTGGAAGTGGGAGGTATATGAGTGATGTTACTATGTCTGGCGAGATAGTAGCCGGAGAGGACGAAGTGGGAGGAGAGGGTGGTAGTCAAACTATTGACGATAGAGATTGTATTATGTATGTGAATGATTTAATGGATGTGAAAAGGTATAATCCATTTTGAATGGATGTGAGATTAAGATATCGGTCACCAATGAGATAGTGTGGAATCTGTCTAACGGTTATTTTTGTGTTTATGATCATTATGTGCATAATGGTTTGACCATACCCATCCCAGATTTCAAACTGAGCGTGCTGGAGGCTTATGGAGTTGCTCTTACCCAGTTTCATCCTTGGGGTATGGCCATGATGAGTGGTTTCATGGAAGTGTATGAGATGCTGGTAAGGAGTTGAAAGTGGATGTATTTACTGGATTTTTCATTTGCAAAAAGCTGGGATGGAAAGGGAGTGATTTACTCTACTGTTCTTGGGGTTCACCTAGTGAAAAAAATTCCCCATTAGTTTTGGGGTTTGGAATGAGAAGTACATTTTTGTTAAGTGTGTGAGTACCAAGGTGATGCCTTTATGGAATTATGTTGTGCCCTTTGATAAGAAATCAGAGAAGTTTGGGAAGTTGAAGAAAGAGAGTAGGATTTTGAAGGAGCTAGTTCCTTATTCATTCAAGATTGGAAGGCCTAAGGGAAAGCAAAGTTTTTATTCTTTATCTTGTGAGTTAGTGTTTTGATTATGTGCTTCATGTTTGTTATTTAATGAAGTATAGTGTAATTGCAGGGATCAAACTGTCAAATATAGGCATGACGACACCAGTTACTGGTGGTAGAGGAGTTGGGGTTTGTTATGAAGAGGCCACACAATTGAACCATCAGCATAACAAGAGACAAGATGGAGATGGTGAGGCGATTGCGGAGGGCAGCAGAGTGAATGTAGGTAGCCAGCCTATTGTAGTAGTCTTTTGCACCGGGGCTTCCAAGGGGAATGACAGAAAAATGGGAAGGGGTCTAGTGGTCCCTTGAAAGTGCAGAAGACGGTTGTGATTGTTTCTAAGAAGGCCAAGTCTATAAAGACTGTAAGCTTGCCCGCACAGTCGGGTGTGGCAGTGGATGATGCCAAGAATGCTACTGCCTTGTTTGATTCAACGCTTGAGGTACATCAAATATATTTGGTTTACAGGTGGTTTGTTTGTTAAGTTTAGTAACGTGTGGTTGCTTGGTTTCAAGTGAGCGACACTATGATATCTTTGATCCAGTACGTGGCTGGTTATTCTGAGGTGTTTTAAGGTTTTATCCAAGCGAGTGGGAGAGCTAGATTTGGTGTTGGCGCTAATCGAGAAGGCACTTGGGAAGTTTGAGATAGATGTGGTGGAAACACATAGCCTTTGTGATGAGAATAATATGGTGAACGAGGTATTGCAGGTGTAACTATCAAAATTAAGGAAGGAGGGGCTGGCTCATCCCAACTACCCTAATTTTTTGGTGAACATGTTAGTTAAGGCTAGGGGGTTCTATAATTCTTCGCTGATATGTATGCCAAAACTATTGATATGGGGTGATGCAATACTTGGGAGAGCATTTGTGCCAAGAATCTAGACTTAGTTATTCTTGGGTTGAAGGAATTCGACACTATAACTGGGGCTATAGAGAATGTGAAGCGAGCCTTGGGCTAGGGTTTTGACTAAAAGGTCGCGGGTGGTGACTATCTTTTCACTCTCATCGAAGAATTGGGGAAGATGAAGTCGCTGCCCTTAATAAGGGAGCTCAAAAAATTCATGGTGGATCGATACAATCCAGAGAAGGTTAGCGAAAAGAGGGGAATGGGTGATATGGAGGTTAATACTACGGGTGATCTGCTTCAACTGGCTAGGACCTTTGGCTATGTATATTAGCGAGCCAAAGAAAGGAAATAACGCTCTAACCAATCCACCTAATGACTATGCTAATGAGTCTGGTAATGGCCAACGTGTGTAGTTAGGTGTCTTTTGATGTGTTTATGTTGAATGATGGGAATTTATCCTCCGCCTAAAAGTGGAGGTTTTTAAATACATATTTGTTTTCGCTTTAGATTTTTCAACTTAGCGAGCACTATAAAATCGGCTGCAAGAACTCCCAAATCATATCAGCGGATTACTCGTAGCAATGAAAAGAATATTCAAGATTTGAAAGACGCGACCCTAGATAACGGACCATGCAAATCTGCACGGTTCGTAATCAGTAGTGTTTATGATCCTGTCCTAGGGAACGAACTGTGCAAATCTGAACGACCGTCATGTTATTGACTCGATTCAGATTGTAAGATAATGTCTGAAGGTCATATCCCGAGTTTGTAGCAACCAGACAGTGAATGCCCCTATACTTATCATGAGGTATTAATGTCCTAAGTGGCATAAGATGGGCTTAGAATGGATAGTCACGGTGTAAGTGTCATGGAGGTGGTAGCATATACGCACCATTAGCTATACATGGAGGAGGTGAGATTTTGAGGAGGGGGCATAATCGCGGCGTAACAGACCAAGAGAGTTCCTGGAGAATCAATGTCTCTGCATTGTGTGATATAGCATTAAATAGAATTATATTTCTTATATGTGAGTAGGATTCGAGGATCAAATCTTATAGTTAATCTTGTGATGCAAATGTTGTCAAGGCCTTTAGTAGTACATTTATCTCATATATGTAGTTTATGCTTGCAGTTGATATATCAATCTTTTCAAACCAACCCCCCCCCCATGTATTCTACTCCCGACACATATACGGGGTGGCACCTGTGTGTGGACTTTGTGAATATATATTTTAAACCCTAGATCTCTGTGGATGACACCATAGTTTACCGTTATCTACTTTTCAGTAGTTATAAGTCAGTAAGGGAGTAACACAATAAATTTTCATCTTTGGATGTTAAGGCTCGAGTTTCCAACAATGCTCTTGTCTCCACTAATATTTATAGTTGTAGGATTCGAATTAAAGGGATGTGGGGGAGATAGTGCAACTAAAATGGGAGGGTTGGTGGAAGAGCAAATGAATTGAAGTCATTGTTTCTGGGTGGGTCATTTTTCACCAAGTGAGGCCTAATTGATGCGTACCTAGTGGGGTGAGTAGGGAAGACTAATTGCGAGGCCTTGGGTTCTAAAGGGTTCTCTCTAGATTGTTGTTGATGTATAATAAGGCCTAAACGCCATTTGAATGTGTAGCTTGGGTAAAGGTCAGATTGTTCATTTTGTCAAGATGTTGACAGAGTGATCATGTAGTTTGGGTGATAGTTTTTATTACTTTTCTTAGTTATTTGGTGTTGTCTACAAAGTTATTTTGTTTTCCCAATGGTGTGTTATAGATGCAAGTTTTGTGGTGATGGTGAATTGTAATCTTAACACTAGTGTTAGTTGTTAAGAATGGTCTTCGAACTATGTTAGAGCGGGGATCGTGTTGTCCAAGGTCCCTTTAGTCTAATTAATTTTTTAGTGATGTTTTAGTTTGTTATTTGGCTTATGGAAAATGGTGTAAGAAAGGTAGGGGAATTAGGGTTTATAGACCAGCGATGAGAATGTGAGTGATTCTCCACTTGTGTCACTGGGCTCATGTTTTTCCACGCAAATATGAAGTCGTGGGCGATCTTCCTCTATCTGATGTGGGGCATGGGTGTTGATGAGGGGAATTCCTTCTGGACCAACATATTATCTAGAATCAGCTCTGCATTCCTTGCCATCTTCATGGATTCTGCATGACAGGGTCACAGAAAAGTCTCCAGGACCCTCTACGATGCCTAAGTTAGTGTATAATTGGTATAGTAACAGTGTTTGGGAAAGAGTGTCAATACATGTCCCGCTGCTTGGTTCACCTATTTATGACTGGTTTATTCCGTCATTCTTGTTGATCATGGGCCATATTCTGAGATCATGGTTTAGTGGCATGATCATGGGTGAGAATTTCTTCCTCTCTTAGGTTCGCATAAGATGGCTCGCCATAGCCGAGGTGCCATTTTTAGCGAGGTTCCCTCTCTTTTCTAGCTAACAATCATTTATTTGGTTTGTTGGGCTTGAAGTATTATCTTTATTGTGAACTTCACATGATTAGGGGAAGTGTATACCATAAGCTCCCCTGGCCAAGGAGTCATTGCATGCTAATTTTGTACAAAAATGAGAGAAATTTAATCATCATGAAATAAATGTTCAATACTCTTTGCATATTTGAAAAGATAAAATTGGTGACATAGCGAGCATTGGATTCTTGGATGAAGATAAGTGTGAAAGCCTGAAATATATATGGTTAGTATAAAATAAGGTATTGAAGTCTTACTACTCCGTTATTTAAATGTCTTCTCCTGAAACAGATTGATTAGGTCATATCAAAAGGAAATACAAATAGTTCATAGCGTACTGAAAATGGCGAATTATAAGATTGAGTTTAACTGACATAGATGTGTTAACGGGATATCATCATTTCTTATCTAGTTGTGAGGTGATAATTCATGGATTAGATGACAATGCGATGAGGTCATCGGCGGGGGAGGTTTAATGTATATGAATGACAGCTATCATATAGCTTGTCTCTTACTATTCCAGATTATATCATGTGTGTTTTAGGAGCTTGTAAAATCGCCATTTCTCAGTTGCACCCTAAGGGGATGGCAATCTTGGTTTTGAGCGTGTATGTTGTGGTGTTGGGGTTGATTTTAGCTTAGGGTTATTTTCTGCCTATTATCACCTATACCAAGCAAGTTCATCTGAACCCTGGTTGACTTTTAGGCCTACTCAGCCAACTACTGACATTGTACGGGGTATCCTTGATGAATTTGAGAGATGGAAGGACTGCTATGTGTATATTAGTTATTGTGGTTCTGATATGATGCACCCTTGGAGTGACAATGTAATTCTGGATAGGGAGCTAAAGTGGGGAGGTTCACTTGGCTCTTTTCGCGAAATGTGTGGCCATGTAGTGGTGGTTTAAAGGCCGGCTGGCCGGAAGGTATGATATTTTAAGTTTTTATGAGAAAATAGGATTGCCTTTTTAACATTTGTTTTCTTTTGCAGCTGTTGTGGTTTTAGGTTTGGTGGAGGCCCTTCTACCTAATGAGGGTGTGTGTGCTTTATGCAATCATACTGCGGTAATGATTCTAAACGTAATAGTGATGGTGATAAGGGACTAGATGATATTCCTCCTAAGGTAGCCAGGTTGGAAATGGAGATGAAGTGGCTACGCACTTTTAAAGAGGATAAAGATGCATAGATCTTATATATTCATCAAGAGTTGAAGGCTTTGTGGGGAGAGGGATAAGTTTGAAGGTAATGGGGATTTCCTTAATGGATGATTGGTTGGTCCCGAACTAAGTCTTATGGTGGACTAATCTCTGGTTTTGTGACTTAATGCGTAGGAGGATTGTGGCCTTTGTTTTCGGGGATGAAACTTATGTCCCTTGTAATTTTATAACTTAAAGGATTTTAATGTTCATTACTCATTATATTAAGTTGACGAACATTTAAATTTGTTAGTCTTGGTTATTTTGTATATGTTTTATCTAAGCTGATCATGCCAAAACCTTAATGTTTTATGAGTTCTTTTTTAGAGGTGGGGGATAACAGATGACACCTCGTGGCCCTACGAGGCATGATCTTGTTTGTGTTATTTGATTTAGGTTCTTAAGCCGGTTGCAAATATGGTGGGACTAGAGTACGGACATAATGTTGGTCATTTGTTTTATCTTAATTATTAGTGTGTAATAATAGATCATTTACTATTGCTAGTTATATATGCTAAATCATTAGTTGTTTATTCTAACACGTGTTCTTATTGTTAACTTGGTATTGCTAGGGTTGTTTTTGAGAAGGTAAACCCAATCCTATATCTTAAACTTATCAGATAATGGATTGGGTAGGTATGATTTGTAGGCTGACTGGTGTGGAAGGTAATGTGAATTGTTTCCTAATTATATAAAAGATTGTGTCTAATGTGTTATGTATGGTTTCTTATCTAGTAATCCCTGATACCTCGAGGTTTAATCGTAAATGTTTAAATCCTGGTTGTGTGTTGGCTAGTACCAGTGCTGGGTATTTTGGTGCTTATGCTAAGCTATAGTAAACTAGGATTGTTCTTAAGTTGATTGCGCTAATAACATAATTAGAGAAATATTCTTACTTAAAGGTTCGCCGTGGGGCTGTTTAAGCAGTATCATTTTTCTATAGTAAGCTTAGGTATTCCAGGTATTTCTTTTCGAGAATGCCACTTGTTTTTTAAATATGTGTTTGTAATTGAATGTGTTTTGTGTGTGCAATGTGTGATTTGTGTGTGGAGGGGCGGAACAGAGTGTTTTTTGTGTCGCGATGCTGGTGGTTTTCCAGGTTTATGCGAAGCAACAATCTCTTTTCTGTCTGCGTGGGGTGTGTATATGGGTGTTCAACAGTCCAAGACCGGACCGAACGAGAACCGGTATGACCGGAATCATAATCATAAAAAAGCTTAGACAGGGGGACCGAACCTGTAATTGATTATTTTAAACTGGAACCGAACCATAATTATTTTGATTTTGGACCGGTTCGGACCGGTTGAACCGGATTCTAGTAAACTTTATTCTTTCACAAAAAAAATTGGTGTTAGAAAAAATTTTAATTAACTTTTTTATCTTTAAAAGATAGTAAATTAGAAATCATTAGAAACATTTTACTTCAAAATTTGAAAGAATACTATCTCATCGGAAATAAATCTAAACTAGTAAATAAATTTAACTTATAAATAATAAAAAATTATAAGAATAAGTTTACGGTTCGGACAAAAAAATACGGTCTTGGACTGGACCAGACCAAGACCTGAAATAATAAAAAATCTTGGACAGAAGACCATACTGGAATTCAATGTATCTGATTCCGATCTTTATATTCCAGTCCGATTTGGTCCATTTTACTAGTTAAGACCGGTTAATGGACCACCATGTGTGTGTGTATTTTTATTAGGGATGATCATGGGTCGGGTTTGGGTCGGGTCTAAGAAGACCCAAATCTGACTCTAAAAAAATTTAGTTAGAGCCAAATCTGACCCGGACTCATGGGGTATGAAAATCTTAGACCCATATCCAAACCCGATGGGTCTAAACGGGTCTTGGATCCAAAACAAGTCCTAAATGGGTCTAACATTCTAACTTTTTTCTTCACTAAATAAAATAAATACATTATCTTAAATACAAATAATTCAAGTTCAATATGCACTTGAATTAATTTTTCAAGAAAAAACATAAAATGCATATTAATTGTTGAATTAAAAATGAAAATTCGGAGAGAATATGAAAGTAAAAAAATAGGGTAAAATTATATATATAGTTAAGATTATATGGGTCTACAAATTGAGTCTGGGTAGGGTCTTGGACTTAATATAATAGTGACGCAGTCAGAAAATCAAAGAGATCCGCAAGCACGAATCTTGAAGAACAATTAAGGTCTGCAAGTACAACCCTAGGTTTTGGTTCTGGAATCCACCAGAGAGATAAAACAATCTCGAAAAAAATATAATCATGATTGAATAATATCCGCATAATACAAGGTCTTTAAATACTAAAAGGAAAAAACCGAAAATAATAAGAAAAAGGAAATTTCGGAATTAATTCCGAAATAAAAGTAAAATCGGAAAAACACTTTTTAAAAACAGTAAATTGCGATTTTAAGGCCTAAAACGACCTCAAATGGCGATTCTTGCTACTGTCCCCGTCCTTGGGACAAGGTTCCTGATCGTCTTGCGAGACGGTTCCAACGCATCCGGTCCTGATTCTGACTCCGAACGCAAAAGTTACGCTGAAAACCTATCTTACCTTTACGGTGATCCATCGCTTCGTCAATCTTTGCCGCCATTCGCCCTGCATCACAAACTCAAGTCTGTAAAAAAAAATTAACACAACTTTGTCAATTCCATCCCGTCATAGTTAAGCTGATCAAATTTACTGCACCTTTTGATTTTAGTAGTAAATTTTAGAGATTTGTATCAAGGTTCTGAGTTCCGGACCTCAATTGAAGACAAAATTAAGTTATATGTCAAAGATTATAATAAAGGGTTCGATAAAATCTAAGTCATCCCATTAGATATAATGTGATCAAGTATGTTTCTTGTTCAGTTAGCACTCTTTCTATTGATACCAAAATGATCTATCGATATAATCTTCGAGTTCATGGCTCTAAACCTCTGTTTCGATGCTCACCTATCACAATCATAACTTATCACATTAGATAGCTAATCAGATAAAAATTTACACTTAGTACCTAAGTAGCACCGGTACGATTTTGGGTACGGGTACGGGTATGGATACGGATAGGAGATTCGATAAATTGAAAATTAGGGGGTACGGGTACGAAATGGTTACGATTATAAATAAAAATTTAAAAAATATATAATATTATTATTAATAATTAACCATTTCTGAATAAAAAATAATATAATTTTATATTGTAAACAATTTAAAGTAAATGAAAACATCCAAATGTAGTTTAAACTT
>JAULKM010071100.1:0-11947 GCA_032355605.1 Rubia tinctorum
TAAATAATAAATATATCATGTGAGATATTGTTAAATTTGTCTTAACATCTATTTTCTAAATATCAATTTTTTATGCGTCATTGTTATATGTAACTAGAGATATTTACGGTCAAATATGTTCATTCAATACCATAAAAAAGTAAATAAGTAATTTAGACTAGAATGGAGGGAGTAGTATTTATTTACTCCCTTGTTTTTCTAATGTTTATTGGCACACATTTCATCCTAATTTATTTTTGTTTGGAACATTTTGTCACTTACAGTGTAAGGAAGGAAACAACTTCCTATTATGACTATTTTATCCTTATCATTTAGCTTATATAACTAAGTGTGCAACCATTTTTAAATTCAAATTAGTCCTTCGAAGGAAGTCTTTCTCTCGAAGATGGTTTTTTCAGAAGTTATGAAAATGATCGAGTTTTAGTTGCAATTATGGAGAAAATGAAGTAAAATTTCACGAGTCATAGGATGAGTCAAACCGGGTCAAAAGGCAACCCGTAACTCACCTATATAAGTTATTACAAAGACTTGTGTGAGACATTGTCACACAAACTAATGGTGAGACAGAGGTGTTGCTAGATATTAAATAAATTATAAAAACTAATTAGCAATTATTATATAGTATATAATATCTCTTGATTTTATTTTTCTTCCTCTTTCACAAAATTCTCTCAACAAGTTCCTCTTCCTTTGAACTACCAAAATTCTCTTTGTACGGGTTTCAAAATCATCTTTTTTTTGTTCTTCAATCAACGATTTCGCAAGTGCATTGTGTTGAATTTCGTTAATCTGGTGTCCAGAAGGTAAGATCTCTCATTTTCTTCTTAAATCTGAAACACCAGACATACTCGTTGTTTTACTCTCGATGCTTCTTCTGTTAGCACTGGTGCATTTGTATTTGTGGAGGCGCCGACTTGCTTCTCGCACTCCTGATCATCCGCCGATAGAGGAGGACGATTCATGAATTCTAATACTACATATTGTTTTAGTTAGATCATATTTTGAATAGGGAGAGGTCTTATTAGTTTTTTTTTGGTGTTATTGAATCGACGAAGGAGTAGATTTCTTAATTGGTGTTATTTTTGTGTTTTGGTGTTATTTTTTGTCTTTGTGGTGCTACTTCTACTTCTGGTGCGAGCTCATTGTCTGCAGCAACTATTGTTGAAGGTTCCTAGCTTTTTTCAAGAGTGTGTGTGTTTATGTGTTTTTTTTAGTTTTGTATGCGTAAAATTTCTAGGCTCATTTGGGGGTTAAAATGATATTGTTGTTGTTTTTGCATTTTTTTCCTAACAAGACTAATACGGATAGATTCCATTCCCAACCTCAAACCCTAACTTTTCAAAGTTGGGTGTAGCAAGAGACC
Organism: Rubia tinctorum; assembly: GCA_032355605.1. Classification (NCBI taxonomy): domain Eukaryota; kingdom Viridiplantae; phylum Streptophyta; class Magnoliopsida; order Gentianales; family Rubiaceae; genus Rubia; species Rubia tinctorum. The sequence goes on from JAULKM010071100.1 coordinate 1,364, forward strand.
AAAACACAGGTTGTTTGCAAAATATACATGAAATTAGACCTACAAAATGCATATATAACTAGTTTAGGATTGCAGAAAGTACCATTTTTTTAGCGACGGAGATAGAGTCTGTGAATTTGATGAGTGAGGGTCGCGAGCTGAATCAATGATACCAACGGCACCAACGTATACAAAGGTGTTGATATTCTTCCCTCAATTCGGAATCTATGACACCATGATATCAATTTGCTCCTTTCTAACCTCCTGAACTCTTCTATGTACACTATGCATTCAGGTAGGATAACAAATTATGAGTAGTGGAAAGAGAAATAGAGGTGCTTAAGGAGAGCGATGGGGGGATAAGAGGAAAAATATTGGACGAGGTAGAGCTATTTGAAATAAGTTGATGCACATGGTTGATAAGGGACAAAAATGTAGAGTAAATTTTGATACATTAGGCAATATAATTGGTGAGCAATCCCATTAGTGGAGATGTTATGTGGGGATGTTGGATAGGACCAAAGAGATTCTTTTTTTTTGTATGAGTGTGGGAAAATGTGAATGATGCGTGCAAGAGAAAACTATGGAAAACGGTAGAGGTCACCTTCGAAATTGTGTTCCATGACATGGAAATGTTTAATAAAACAAATATAAGACGAATGGGTGAAATGTGGAGGGATTTCAAGACCAAACTAGGAAGAAATTATATGTTCGGTAAATTAAAGAATTGGGATCCTATAATCAAACACCCTTTCATTAGTGAAGAAAGTTGGAAAGGGTTAGTAGATGATTTTTCCTATCTTATACTTTTTTTCGAATTTTGCTTCCATAGAAATTGAAATATTTTAATCGATATCTCTATGGTACGTTAAATATTTTGGGTTTACAGGAAAAGAAGCATGTTGTACTCAAAACACCATGAAAGTGATATGTGAAGATAGAGTGTGGGAGGTGGTTAAAGGTGGGATGGAGAAAGAAGAAGCAAAAAGAACAATGGAATATCCAAGACCCAAAGAAATACTTTGATTTGAAAAGTGTCTGGGAGGACATACCTCAAAAGGGGAGGAAATTTTCACACAAAGAGGCGGGGGAGGTGGTATAAAACATACTAAGTCTCTATCCACTTATCTAAAATGAAAAATAGAATTTATACTAATTAGTCATTTACTTGTAGTGGGAGTTACTAAGAAAGAAAGAACGAGGAGAGTTTAAGGGCATCAGAAAAGAAGATATCATAGCGATTGCAGATGGAAAGAAAGAGCACTCAGGACGTGTACATTGCATCGTCACCCTTGCAACTCATTGAGATCTGTATTGCAACCGAAAGCTTTTAAGGCCAATTCTTCCACCGATCGTTTGGATATCGATGGTTTGAATAAAAAAACTAACAATACTTCTCAACTACCTTGCTAAACAAAACAGAAATTCAATGCCCCCATACTTGTGGAGTTCTTTAGGAGTCCTATAATGGCCACTTCTACAAAATCACACAAAGCTCAATAGGAAGACAAGGTGGTAGAGAAACCATCCCCCGTGTTGGCTTGAACAAGTAAAAAAAAAAGTCAATGGTATGCATCATCCATGAAATAAAAACACATTAATGAAAATATAGCATTAATTATTGAATGTGAAGTCATGGAATAAGCTCATTTCTATTTTTCTACACCACGTGTAGGTATTGAAAATGTGCAAACTTCTTGTTAAACAAGGTTCTCAAGGAGCACATGTTGTGACGAAAGTTATAATGCACACCTCCTTATGATTACATTATCAAAAGAAGGTATTCAAGGGCAACGTGGTTGTTGTCATTGAATTCTTTTTTGATGATGGGGCATTAATTCCAATTCTAGAACTGAAGGCGACAACGGTAGGTGAGAGCTACGGAATGTTTTTGGAAAGGTCACTCTATTTGACCCAACTAGGGGGTAACACTCCATGTTCGGAGGTAATTTCCCAAATAATATTTAAATGTTTTTTAGAGTTATCAAACTCTTTGTCTATTTTACGTTATATTCAAATATAGTCTGTGGTGGAGTGATATGTATTATATTTGATAGTTTAACTGGTAATTATTAGCATACTTTAGAGTTTATATGTGCACACATTATGACGTATTAATATAGTCCTGTAATTCTACGAAGATTTAAAATTTTCAAGGATTTTGCATGCATTACGCAGTTTTGAAGATTTGAAGACCCATCGTTGGACCTGTGATGAAGAATTAAAGATTAATTATGGAAAACGGAGGGAAAATATCAAGAACACTCCGCACATGGTAGCTCAAGGTCGTGTGTGTCCGGCATGTGGGACAAGAAAATCACACATGAAGGCCTCTGCAGATCCGATTTGGGTAGAAGTTATCTAGGGATTTTTCCTTATCTCGTCTGGATTCAGTTCACTGACTTTTGGGGGCTCAATATATTATTTCTTAATCTCCTAATCTAATTGAGATTTGTTTCCTTAATTATATTACAATTCTATTCTTTAGAGAAAAATATTTATTTTCCTTTTGTAGTTAGAATTATATTCCTAATCTTATATTTGGAATATAATTAGTTTTCTTTAATTAGTTTTATTTAAGGAGAAGTCTTATTAGAAGATATATCTATTTCCTTTTATCTAAATAAGGCAGTGTTCTTGATTAGAAATAATATATTAAAAATAGTATTTTTACTATGATTAAAGTTATATTAGAATAATAATTTCATTCATATATTAGTTTCAATTCTTGTAGTATAAATACTCTGAGAGATTTTCAATAAAGTAGAACGGTCTGCACGAGACTTTAAAAAAGATATTCTCATTTGAAAATTTCGTCCCTAAACAATGTATTATTTCAAGATTTTGATCAATTTAATGGAGTATGTTTTGAAATTCATCAAGTAATTGGAGCAATCATTGATTACAATGTGAGGTTCACTGTCGTGATGTACCTCATTGTTCGTGGACTTAATGCTATTTTCGGGGAATTCATGAGTAGTATCAGGAACGGAAACGATAATAAGAGTGTGTAAATACTTCATGTGATAAATAGGGTGTATAATTATGACATCCCAGTCCAGTATAATGAACAAGGACAATATCAGGAATGAATGAATCTGAAACCTATGATCATTGTATGAAGTTGATTGTGATAATTGCTGGATGAATTGTTTTTATTATCTGAATTAAATAAAGAAGAAGAAGAAGAAGAAGTTTGAGTTGTAATCCTTAATTTGTGTAAACTCGAGAAAATACAGATTTAATAAATTCCCTTCTTTTATGTTTTTCTTCCTATTTTTTTCTTTACTGTCTGCCACTCCCTTCTTCCGCCTAAAGACCTACTATTCGGCCAGTCTTCGGATTATCTGAAGAGGTTGTCTAACGATGATCCATGGGAATGTTGTGCTCAGATTCTTAGACTCTGATATGAGCTTTTAGAGGGATCTTATCCTCGTAATGAGCTCTTTGCCCTTATGTATACATCCATTCAAGGATATTGGCCTAATTAGAACCGAGCTCTTAGCCCTTATGTATTCATACCTTGAAGGATATTGGCCTAATTAAACTTTGGTTTGATGTGGTGGTCATCACTACTCATACCTTTGTTTCTTTGTACGTCCCCTTGGGGTATTCTCTTATGGGATATTAGTAGAAATGTTTGCCAATGAAGGCTTTCCTTATGTATCGGTAGAGTGGGTTGCCGACGAAGGTTTCATCATGTGGAATATAAATTTTATAAATGATAAATGATATGTGGCCATATAGTTACTCTTGAGGTGAACTACTCCATGGGTATCAAATTACAAACATAAAGGAGAGTGTTTACATCCTATAGATCTTCTTTATGGGGGAGCTACACCCTGGATGGAACACAAGATCATTATTATTGAGAGCCGTGACTTATCATTTTCATCTTTGGCCAGTCCTACCCATCCCGACAGTTCTTGATGGTCAAACGAGCACCTGTACAAAATATGCAGGTGAGACATCGGTAGCCTCTCTGTAGATCATACTGACTGCTTTCATTTTCTTAAAGTTCTTTCCAAGTAGTCATTATGTAACTTTGGGTCATTTCCTCGCCTCTCTTCATCAAAGCAACACCATTGTCATTTGGGAATTTCATAACCAAATGGTATAGTGACCAAATGGATTTAGCTTGGTTCATCCACGGACAACCGAGGATGACATTGAAAGAAGAATAGAGCTCGACGATAGCAAAGCTACATGAAATTATGTTGTTTCTTTTGCTATTTCCAATCGTGAGTGGCAATGTGATTATGTAGATTGGAAATTGTGCTTTTTGAGGTAATATAAAGAGGAGGATGTATATTTCAGCAATTTTTCCCTGTCGAACCCTAACTGGTCAAAGCAATTAAGAAACATGTCTTTTACTCCACTCCCATTATAGATGAAAACCCTCTTAACCAAGGCATTCCTAATGCTTGCCAAAATCATCATGGGGTCAGAATGTGGGGCATGATTAGGTACTGCATCAACGTCTTAAAAGGTGTTTCATCTAGCTTGAAGTTCTTATTCTTAGGCTTTGCGGGACTCCTTTTCAATTATTTATTCTTGATCACAATGTTTTATCCAAACAATTAATAGCATTCACCATTGTGACATTAGCTGATGCTTGTGCCTACTACTTTGGTGTTGGAGGATCTATTTTTTGGTCCCCGCCCCTCGTCTCTCCATCACTGATTTTTTGCTACTTTATCCCTGATTATGATTTTGTGTTGACCATTTATAGGTTATTTAGTTACGTGTGGGTTGTACTCTCTGGCACCAGGGTTCTAAATAGTGCTACATGGGGAGGTAACGTTGCCAATGATAAAGGTTGCGATATCAAACAAGCATAAAGATCTTATGCTAGACGTTGCGGTTGGGGCACTTAACATTGCGGGTAAAACTCGGGAACAACCCACTAATTAGCTATAGCTGACCACTAAGGAATCTACTGGAACCATTGACCTCCTCTAAGGGTAAGATCAGCTTGCACGGACATTGTTGGCATCTATTGTATCATTGGGTTGGGGTGGATGAAACCCCATGCCAAAGGACACATATGGGAATTTTGTGGTGGCATCCTTATCTATGGCAGGACCAGGCCTTGCTGATGCGTCTATATCGGCATTTGTTGTTGCGTGAAAACCCGTACTTCGTCGCGTATAACTGGGTTGCTGGTTTGGATTCTTTTTGTGTTGAAATCATCAATCAGGTGGTTGACAATGTTTTTTCTAAGACTATGTGATGGATAAACAACGATTCTCGTGGCATGAATTCGTTGATGGCCCTGTTGAGGCATTAAGATTGCTTTGGACTATTAACAACCTGTCAAAATTTGCTAATCTAAGAAGAAGAAACCCACGTTGGGAAACCATTTCTTCAAAATCAGCTGATACTTCTACTTCAACCCTCGGGGGAGGGCCTGGCGGCATCTTTGGCGATAACTGGGTTGGTAGGAGATATCATGTAATTTTTGGATCGACCGTTAACGGTGGATTAACTGTCGACATTGAGTTGGGAGCCCCACTAACCAACTTTCCTCTGCCAGGATGGTTGGATGCTGCTTGAGAAGGACGTCCATGTGGAATTATCTTCTTGGATGCCATTAACCATGATATATGATTGTTGACAATTAAATTCCAATAGGTGCGCCAATTAATGCGGGATGGACACCAAATTAATGGTTGAAACTTGCTCCCGAGCCCCAAACCTGCAAAAAAAACTCATTGAGGTGCTTGGGGGGCACTCTCTGATGCTAAAGTCAGACCAAAAGCGTTTTCTTGGAATATTAAGAATAAATTGAATAGAATAGTGACATATTGTAACACCCCAGATCCATGCCCAACTTGCTCAACGCAAGTATCGGGTCGGACCTGAATGCTTTACCATAATCCAAATGGTCGGATTACTTAAATGCAGTAACGACCAAATACAATTATGTGGAAGAAATTACCTAACTTACTATTACAGTGAAAGTCTTAACACAAGTATTAAACCGGAGTTTTAACTTAAGTGCAGGGAAAAGTTCTAAAGGATCCGGTAAGGACCAGTTTTACATTTATATTTTACCTAACTCTAGTACATCCTAAACCAAAATATTCTAAGATTCGCCCAAGATCCTTCCCCAAAATAAGTAAAGGGTTCACCGTACTTCACTCTTAATGGTTCCTCTACACATGTTAAGGTTGTTTAAACTAAGGTAAGCTCCTTGATTAGTGAGCTCCCATCGCCAATAATTACCAAGTTAAATTAAGTGATCACATAAAGAAAATAACTACATAAATCCCAGTACATAGTAAAAGGATAAATGTGGGCCATGTTAAGACGCAGTCAAGTTCCTATATGGCTACTGTGACTGGCATCGGGGCATAAACCCTTCAGTAGTGCTGAAGACTATCACAAATATAGAAATACATATTCATCAACCACGCCAAATATGTTCAGTTACGAGCTCCTATCAGTAACAGTTGGTTATGCTAGCATACCATAAATGCCACGAGTATAGATATTTAATTAACGACTCAATTCATTATTTCTTAATGATTTATTATTATTATTATTCTTTAAAATGTGCCAGTTGTATTTCTTTCTTTCTTCAATTTTAACGCATATTATTGTTCATTGCCTGTTTATTTTGTTCATTACCTATTATTTTATGTTATTATTATTCTTTGAATTAATACTAAAATAAAGTCAAAAATTTACATTATTTTATTATTTATTTCATTATTATATCTATCTATTTATTTATTTCATTTCATTTTATCTTAGGTAAAAGTTTTCTTGTAGGGTTGATCTTAAAGTTATAGTAGGAAATAGTCGCAGAAGATAAATAAAAGGGTACGATTTCCGGTTAAACCTTTACTATTACATATGTACTGAATTCATTAAGGTCGGGGTTCACAGTGTCCCCTGTTCAACAAATTTTGTCCTCGAAATTCTCTTTTCTTGTGAACAACTCCAAGTTCTTATTCCTCATGTCGGCTTCCAGTTCCCAAGTTGCTTCCTCAATCTCATGATTCTTCCACCACACCAAAACCATAGGGATCTCTCAGGTACGCAAGTTCTTGATTTTTCGATCCAATATCTTTACGGGATTCTCTTCGTACATCAACCTTTCATTCTATGCTAAATCATCATGGTTTAACACGTGTTCAGGGTCAGGGTGGAACTTCTTTAGGAGTGATACATGGAAGACGTCACGTAATCTCCCCAACTAGCTAGGCAGGTTGAGTCAGTACGCAATTGGTCCGACTCGTTGGGTAATCTCAAAAGGGCCAATGTATCAAGCACTTAGCTCCCCCTTATAACCATGCCGGAAGAGACCTTTTTGAGGGGTTACCTTAAAAGATACCTAGTCACCAACTTCAAATTTCAAGTCCCTCATTCGATGGTCTACGTACCTCTTCTGTCGACTCTGAGCCGTCTGTAAGTGCTGTTTAATCTCCTTTACCTTTTCCATGGATTCCTCAATCCAAGGTATACTAGCAACTAGGAGAATTTTTTTCTCTCCAACTTCTTCCCAAAAAAGGGCGTCCGACATTTCCGACCGTATAGTACTTCATAAGGGGCCATACCAATGGATGATTGATAACTATTGTTTTAAGAAAATGCTACCAAAGGAAAGTGAGCATCCCAACTTCCCCCGAAATCCATAACACAACTTTGAATCATATCTTCCAGCATTTGGATTGTTCTCTCTGATTGTCCATCTGACTGTGGATGGGCAGTTGTACTAAAGTTCAACTTGGTTTCCAGTTGTGTTTTTAGTTGTCTCCAGAATCGAGAAGTGAACCTTGGGTCCCTGTCTGACACAATAATTATCGGCACCCCGTGCAATCTTATGATTTCTCGGGTATACAGGGTTGTTAACTTTTCTAGCTAGTATTTAACGTTGATCGGCAAAAAGTGAGCCGATTTAGTCAATCTATCAACCACCACCCAAATTGCATCATAACCCTCTTGTGTCTGAGGTAGTCCCATCACGAAGTCCATCGTGATATGATCCCACTTCCATTCAGGAACCTTCAGTGATTGTAATAACCCTGATGGTTTCTGATTCTTAGCCTTGACTTGCTGACACACCAAAATTCGTGCCACATATTATGCTATGTCCCTCTTCATGTTGTCCCAACCGTACTTCTGTTTCAAGTCCCGGTATATTTTTGTCCCTCCTGGGTGACCAGTGGGCTTCCTCCAACACCCTTTGTTTGTTCTCGGAATTTTGAGTTAAGTAAAACGAACCTCTACAGGTCAATACTCCGTCACCATCCACTTTAAAGTTCATAAACTTCCCTTCAGTGGCAAGCTTCCTCTTTTTCACTAATGCTTCGTCGGATTCTTGAGCCGTTTTAATCTTTGTCGGTAAAATAGACTGCACTCTTAGGTTAGAGAATATGAGTCGGTCAGGTTTAACCTCACAGTTCCAAATTTCTTCCTGCGATAACATCTCAGTCTCTTTTATCCTGATATTTGCCATATTCGCCATATTAGCCATATTCGCCTTCCGGCTCAAAGCGTTTTCCACCACGTTCACCTTTCCAGGGTGATTATTGGTCACACAATCGTAGTCTCCCAAAAAATCCATCCACCTATGTTGGAATATATTTAAGTCATTTTGAGAAAATAGATACTTTAGGTTCTTATGATCAGACATCACTTCAAACGTGACTCCATATAAGTAGTGTCTTCATTTCTTCATAGCGAACACCATATTAGCGAGCTCAAGGTCATAGGTGGGAGAATTCTTATCATAAGGTTTAAACTTCTAAGAGGCATAAGCAATCCCATGGCTTTTTTGCATTAATGCGCATTCCAGACCTTCTCCCAAAGTCTCGGTATATAATATAAATCCATCTTTTCCTTCATGTAGCGCAAGGAATAGGGCAGTGGTCAAACGCTTTTTCAGTTCTAGGAAACTAGCTTCCGTCTTTTAATTCCATTCGTACTTGACTCCCTTCTGAGTTAAATGGAATAACGAGGATTCTAGTTTAGAGAGGTCTCTTACAAAGCGCCTATAGTACCGCCAGTCCTAGAAAACTCCAAACTTCCATACTATTGGTCGGCACCTTCCAATTTAGAATGGTTTCGACTTTAGAAGGATCCACTGATATCCCTTCTTTACTAATCACATGTCCTAAGAAGTTGACTTGGTTTAGCCAGAATTCACATTTGCTAAACTAGGCATATAGCTTATGTTCCTTAAGTAGCTGTAACACTTCCTTTAGGTGTAACTCATGTTCCTGATGGGGTTTGGAATAGACCAGGATGTTATCGATTAAGATGACAACAAACTCGTCCAGGTGTGGCCGAAACACTAGTTGCACGAGATCTATAAATGCGGCCAGTGCATTAGTCACTCTAAATGGCATTACTAGGAATTCGTAAGGACCATATCGAGTGTTGAAAGCTATCTTGGGAACGTTCTCCCTCTTCACCCGCAACTGGTAGTACCCTTGTCGCAAATCCAGTTTGGAAAATAAGACCACTCATTGGAGTTGATCGAACAACTCCTCAATAATGGGAAGATGGTACTTATTCCTAATCGTTACATTATTTAGACCTCGATAGTCGATACACATCCGTAGGGAGCCATACTTCTTCTTGACAATGAACATTGGGCTCCCCAGGGTGATGTACTCGGTTGGATGAACCCCAGAATTAACAAATCCTCAAGTTGTATTTTTAACTCTTGTAGTTCCATTGGTTCTATAAGATAAGGAGTTCAAGAAATAGGAGTGACATCTGGTACCAAATCAATGGTAAACTCAATTTCCCTTTCCGGAGGCAAACCTATAAGTTCCTCCGGAAACACCTCAGGGAACTCCCAAACTACACGTATATCTTCTCCCTTCAACTGGTCTGTTGGCTTATTCATGATATAAACCAATATTCCAGTTACCCCCTTGTGAATAATTTTTTAAGCCTTAATGCCACCAACCAGTAACGAGGAGGACCCTGTCTTCTCACATCTACTTCAATTGTGGGTTCCCCCGGCTGACACAACTTAACTTCCTTCGTATGAAAATTCAACTGGGCATTGTTTTTAGCAAGCCAATCCATGCCAAGTATAACTTCATATCCATTTAAAAGTCAGTCAATTAATACTATGGGTAGTTCCCAATGTCCTACATTTACTCCACATTTTCTACATACATGTCTAATTAGGATTTAGCATTGTTTGTGGGAGTTCTAACTTCTAACTTATAAGGTAAGTCTTATATCCTATCTTTCATGTTTTCAAGAAAAGAATAACTAGCAAAAGAATGAGAAGCACCAGGATCAATAATAACTTTAGCTAATTTACCTAAGATATGGAGGGTACCTTCAATGATCTCGGTCGAATCGAGGGCCTCATTATCGTCTAAATCATAAACCCGAGCTTGGACATTCGGCTTATTGTTCCCGCTAGGTTCTCATTTTCTGAGTAGGTTTGGTTACCAGCACCTGTGATCCATAAGGTAGAGACGATGCCCTCAATTGGGGTTGTGAGCACTCTGACACCCTATGCTCTAAACTCTCACAACGCAGACATTTATTAGCCTTCCTCCAACAATCCTTCTCCTCGTATTTTCCCTTTTCGCAGAACGTGCATCGACCTCGAGGTGCTTCCTTGGG
>JAULKM010071111.1:0-11946 GCA_032355605.1 Rubia tinctorum
TACATGCCAGCATTTGTATGAACAGAACTTTTCGACCAGTATAAGAAACTAAGTTCATGTAGTGCCTTGAAAAAAAAACCACAGACAAATGTATCAATTGGACAATGTATTCATATGTCATACCACAATGGTGAAGGTTCGTAAATGAATAGGATAAGGTCTCATTCATCTTAGTATTCTCAATTCTGGTACAGAGATTAACTGATAATAAATCTGTACAAGACATCTTATTTCTGATATTCCAGCCTGATATTTAACTTTCTCCAAAACAATTACCCAAGTTTGAGTTGATATTCATACAGTCGTACTCACAGGAACGAATAAGGAGAATTAAATACTGCTTTCGGAGGCATAACTTGGATAGTGGGTGAAGCAATCATACCATGTGAAAGAAACAATACCTTGATGGTAGACAAACTTATTAGATAAACACCAAAATTTTCCTACAGCAACAAAAAGTGTATACCAACCAGATTCCTTCCAATTCAGAGAAAAGTTATCTTCTCAAGAACTCTACAGTTCCATCAACTGAGAGACTAGGATTTTTTTTATCAGGTCTAAAATCACTTATTTTGACATGTTATAGTCTCAGATTGTAGGGTGGGTATCAAAAGACATGAAAGATGTCCCATGAACTGTACATATAATGCAGATTCCTATATATATGTATGTATGTATGTATGAGATCGAATATGAAATCATGTTCACTCACTTAACTTTATGTAATGAGTCACCATATATCACTTAATCAGGAACAGACACAAAAAGGCACCATAATGTTAAGACAAACTTCATAGTGGCAGAGTAGTACATAAGGGTGTTTTAATGGACCTATGACCTCACAACATCAGCTCTTAACAATATGTCCAGGCTCTCCTTGGACAATAAATGTTACTCAATTGAACACAACAAAGATGGCCTTTAATCAGATTTAGACCTTCATTTTTACTACTCTGGATCTAAGGTACCACTTGGATAGTAACTTTACCCCTACACAAGAGAATGTTTGACGGTTAAATTAGTTGCCTTATGCTCTGAATGGGAGGGTAAAATAATGGCCTGCATACAAGGTGGTTTTGCAGATGTGTAGTTGAGTAAAATGGACTTGTTACCTCCAAAAATAAGAGGGCATTTTACAGGCTCATCCACACAAAATTGTTGTAGCTCACGAGCCATTTCAGCCACCTTTTCATGCTCATTTTTCGCCAGCAAAACACCCCTATCTGTTTGCACAACCTATCATGTAATGATGACACATAAAAAACTCACAACCACCACTTCAACTTGGTATTTGGTAAAGAATTGAAACAAAGTACAAAGGCACCGAAAAGTGGAAGCTCAAACCTTTGAAAGAATGGAGGCCACGAGATCACTGGGATTGGGTTTGGATGGTGACAAAGGAGGCGCTGCTGACACAGAAGAACGAATGCGGGCAGAGCCTTTCTGGGCTGTAGGCAGAACCCTCAAACTGGCGGTTGAAGGAACGGACGGATACAGTTGGACTTGGGGTGCAGCTCTAACGAGCGCGGCTGTACAAGGCGTTATCCCTGTCGCGGCCATTGATGGACCTTCTTCTTCGGTGGATACTCTCTGAATTTCAACAACATTTTCCTTTGATTATTGGATAGGAAAAGGACGAGAGAACAACTTCATACTTGAGCCCACTTCAGTTATCACTGAATGAGATGTTGCCACGTGGATACTAAGTTTAACAGTTCGCCCCGTGCTCTCATCCCAATCAAAAAGTCTTATTTTCACTGAGATTAAACTGACCTGTTTCAACCAAAAATTTTGTTAATATATACTCCCCCGTCCTATTTATTTTTGGCAAAATATTTTAGGAGAGTTGATGTGAAAGAAAATAATTGTGAAAAAATAGGGATATTTTGGAAAACGATGGGTTCACCGGTTCAGCATTAAAGTTGTTAAAGTTAAATAGTACATTATACGAATTTAACAATATATTATTTTTCATTATTGGTAATTTTCAACATAGGCCATTAATTGTTAGGATAGACGAAAATAAAAAGTAAACCTATACTTATGAAATGGAGTGAGTATGTACTATTATTATAAAATCGACTTACTGTAGCAAAGTAATCAACCATGCTCATATCATTTGGGGCGAAGGAATAATGTTTCGGGGAGCACCATCTTATAGAGGCTCATGTCCACGGCGGAACGATTTTAGTTTCCGAGACGAATTAACATTTCAGTCTGCATCCTCATTAACATCACGATCACGCTTCTTGGAGAGAAGTCGAACCTCTTTTATTCTTTGGTTTCAACCCGCTACTGTGACCGGATTCTTGTTGTCTCTCAACCTTTGTGCTGCCATCCTTGATCAATTGCACGAGGTTATCAATATCAACTTTCGATCCTAGACCATGCTCATCAACCTCCTCATCAGGGATCTCAGGAACTTGGATAGAAATATCTGGCAAACTCATTTGTGCAAACAAAGAGACGGCATGGTCATATTCAAATCAATGCCACTTATCAAAATACAAAAGTACAATATACATCGCATCTGGGAAAAAATGCATAAAGAACAACACTCTACTTTCGCCAAAGAAGACACATAGACTTTACAAGCAGTCAACTTATCCACCATACCAAACTCTAGGCTTAGTCTACGCCCATTTGCCTTATTTTCAGACAAATGATAGTTCCACCTAAGGTTTCGCATATCACATAAACCAATACTCTTCACGGAGAATAATTTTTCTCTCCATCCGAGCAATTGCTGTAAAAATGGGTCACCAACTTTATCTTCACAATAGTCGAATAAAAAGTGAAATCATCCCCACGATTCTTAAGTTTACGAAGTTGATAGAGTCGCTGAAAAAGCTCAATATCAAACACAACACCAGCCCTATCACACACTTTTTTAAATCCCACTTCGACAGTTATCCCCTTTGGGTCTACTTGACAGAAATCCAGTTTATAAGATCCCCAGTGGTCCCTAAGAGAATGCTCTAACGCCCAAGTTAGGGTTGTTCTCTTTTCAATTCCTACTTGAGCTAAAATTGACTTACCTAATTTGTCAGACTGTGTCTTTATTTATAGATGTTAGATGGTGCGATCGTGGCTTACATTATTTCCCTCCTCTTTCGTGGATCGTGGTTTTATGGAGGGTGTTCATGGTGAGTGGTTATCCTACTGTTTCGAGTGAGGTACTCTGAATGCTTAACGAACCGATTTGTCCCTGCGAGGTGGTTATCCTGATGCTAGACTTTGCTTGAGTGGGTAGGTATATACCATAAGTCACCCCCCGCCCCCCACCATGAAGTCTTGGTTGGCGTAGCTAGGAAAAACATTTTTAAAGGATTGAGAAGTGCATGCATGAGTGAAGCGCAGGGTGTGAACGCATAAAAAATTGTCAATTTGGTAAGGAGTTAGTTGTGTGGTGAAAGATGACTTCGTGGGTAAAGAAATGTGGAATGAAGGAAATGTTTCCTTGTAACTTCGGGTGGTGGTTCTAAGTGGCCCAAAAAGGAAGAGAATTTTGAACTATAAATTGACCGAAGGGTGAAATTACCATTGCTAGGTGCTGAATATAGTAGTGTTTTTAACGGTCGTATATGTGCTTTTCTTTTAGTGGGTCTATTTTGGACTATTACTCTCTTCTGGGATCTCTAGTGAACAGAAGGTTGACAAGGGTGAGTGTTAGTAAAGGATTAATTATCCTTTATGAGTTTGTGTACTTCTAAAGTATGGTAAACCAAGGTAATTATGGTAATAGCTTATTTACCTTTTATGACATAGTTGCCTTGAGAGAGTATAATTCGCATCTGAATTATTGTGAGGTTAGGATACCTTATTTTGGTGATAACATGTAGGAACCCTTCGTCAAGGATTGTTAGCGTGTATGAATAGCATTTGTTGTATACCCTAACCATGTCCGTTCAGGATTGTGGGCATATTGGAGGCTTATGGCGTTGCTCTTTCCCAGGTGTATCCTCAGGGGTGACCATACTTGTAGGTTTTAGGCAGGCGTGTTGTAAGCCCGGAAGAGGTTTTTACTAGAGTTATTTTCTATGTTTAATCACCTCCGTAGGTTGAATGTAGCTGAGTCTTGGGTATATTTATAACATGTAGTGTCAGGGGTTGATTTTGTGTAGGCTTTCCTAGTGATTGTGGTATTTGGGTGGGTAAGTTTTTTTTATGTTAAATGTGGTGGAAATGGCACAACATCACCGTGGAATGGCAAAGTGTCTGTATCTAGGAGGCTAAGTGGAAGAGGGAAACAAGTACCATGAGGGAAATGTTTTCTTGTTAGTTGATAATAGAGAGGACTAAGGGAAGGCGGGGTTGTTAACTTAGAAATTTTGTATTACTAGTATTATGAAAGCCCACGAGAGAGTTATGTTGATGAAAATTTTGACATCTTTTTTTTACATCTGTGAAGCTATCAAGCAAATTTGGGATGACCTCCAAGGAAAAAGGTATGGGAGTGTTTCGCAGTCAGCATGGGGATGATAGTGGTGATTCAAAGTTGGCTCACTTTGCATACATCTTCACTTGGACGATGCTAGCGAAGCGGTGCTAGGAGCGGTAAGTGCAAGACTAATGGATTCGAGGATTATATTGCTGAATCCTTAAAGATAATGAAGTTGGGGGATCGTGACATTGCGGAGGCAAAAAGCTTAGTGCCTATAAGCTCCATGAGGTTGTCACTAGAGTTCGGGATTGATGTTCCCTAAATTGCATTGTTCTTAGGTCTGCTAAGGAGGTATTATATCTAGTTTCAAATGTGAGGTATGCCGTTTGTTATTTCTAGTAAAGGGATCGTGTTTACGTAGGTGGGTGGTGCAATGATATATGCTACTCAATGAAATGTTGATTATGCAAACATGGTTTGTGAGTTTATTGAAAAACCAAAGATGCTATAAGCATTGTTAGAAGAGGTAGTGATGAGTTGTCATTAGAATTGGCGAGGGTGCATGTTCTTTGTCAGGAGGAGGGCAATGCTATTGATGTTTTACGTGCTGAAGTTAGAACACTAAAAACGGACGGTCCTTCTTATCCTGATTATCCTTATATGGTGGTTAATAATCTACTAAAGACTCAAATGTTCCAGGATTTTTTAGCAATGTGTACACTAAGATTGCTAAGGTGGGATGAAATAAATCTTTGGCTAGTATACATAACCAGAATTCTAGTTTGGATGTAGTTGGTGTGAGGGGTAACGGTGTTGTAGCGGAGGCTTTGGAGAAGGCAAAGTGTGTGGTGGATGAAGTCTTAGCGAGTAAAGTGGAGTATAGGGTTTATGCCTTTTTCTTCATCGAGGAATTGGCTAAGATGGAGTTGATTTCATCGAGTATGGAACTAGGGGAATGTAAGGTAGATTTGTATCCAGGTATGAATAGTATTGGGAGCTAGTGGTGGTATGGAAGTTTGCACTGCAACTGGGGCGACTCAACTGGTGAAGTGTGATACCCGCGCTACCGCACGTGAGAAGGGAAACAGAGTTTCAATTGGGTATTCCACTATTGTTATTAGCTCGACTACTAGTATTGGGTGTTCTATTGGTGTTTTATGTAATGGATATGGTTGCTAAATGTTTAATGAGAATCATTTAATGATTTGTTTCTAAAGGGTATGCATTTGACAGTTTTTTAGGTGTTCTAGGTGGAGATGTTTTCTACGAAGGGTTATTTTCCTAAACCTTTAGCGAGGTATGTGTCAAATAATGGTATAAGTGACGTAGTTGCGTCGCTAGGCAAGAGGTGTGTGTGTTTGGTTGTTGGACTTGTTCCTAAGGACACAACGACGGTGATCAGGGTTGAGGGTGACGTTGGGGATATAGGACATGCCAGTGGGTTTCCTAAAGGTATGTTCGAAGGTGACCTAGTCGGCGCTGTGAAGGTTTGTGTAGTTGATTTGGAAGTTGTTTATGATTACTTTAAGAAATTTAATATTTCGTGGAAAGCGGGAAAATGGGCTATAAAACTAGGATATTAGGTGAATGCGCTATTGCTCATGTTTATATAACATGAAATGTGGTGGAAGACGAAGCTGGAGCAAAATCTAGCGTTGTTAGATGACTATGATGCCCGTATTTTCGAGCAGGATTTCGCGATTCGAAAGTTAAAGACAGAGTTAATGAATGTTATGTGGAAA
Source organism: Rubia tinctorum (assembly GCA_032355605.1). Classification (NCBI taxonomy): domain Eukaryota; kingdom Viridiplantae; phylum Streptophyta; class Magnoliopsida; order Gentianales; family Rubiaceae; genus Rubia; species Rubia tinctorum. The sequence goes on from JAULKM010071111.1 coordinate 6,127, forward strand.
GAAAAGGAGTGGCGAAGAGATATGGTAGAGAAGACGCTTGAGGATGATGAGACTGTGGCTATCATTTTAGGACAAACTGATTGTCTAGACTGGCTGTACCAGAAGGAAGAGGAGTTGGAGGGTGAGCAATGTCGTTTGCTGGAAGGGGCTTAGGAGTGGAAGGATCGTTACAATGAAGAGCATGAATACATGGTACACTAGTTGGTGAAGTATGATTTTTTTTAAAGGAGAATCGAGCATATGGGCGTCTGATGCTCCTAGGTGGAGGAGAGGTGTTGTGCGGTCAAGGTTTTGTTGAAAGAACAACACAAAATGAGCTCGAGTCTTTGTGGGAGATCGGTACATATCTATTTGTGAAGCCTATGTTTTTCATGAGGCTTGGTTGGTAAATGCTCGCTGCTTAGAGCGGCGGGTAGGCTGATCACTGACTGAAAGACGTGTTATGTGAAGCATACATGACGCATAGAAGCTTCCAACGATACGTGTAATGAAGTGTACTTGCATATGTCGTGGAAATTAGAGGAAATCCTCGAGGAAGAAGATAATCATAGGAAGGCTTCGGTGTCAAAATTTCCAAATTTGAGCTACAATAATGTGTGGTATGTTGGGCATATTTCGTGTTAATATTTATAAGTAGTTATTGTGTTGTTAGATTGTAAACTTAAAAATAAGTATTTATACAAAAAATAATAATTAATGATTTATCTATTAAATATTCATTGTTATGTAGTATTGCTGTAAATGTGGGTTGGGGGGATTTTTTTTTGTGTTCGATGGTTTTGGGTTTGTTAGGAGTGACTCGGGAGGGTTTTTCCAGGTTGATACCCGACATTAGGGGTGGGAGTCGGGTCAGGTTATTCGGTTCGGGTTATTCGGTTTTGACTCTAAAAAGCCCAAAACCGAATCCGACCCGAATAACCCGAATAAACCGAACCGAATTTCAAATTCGGTTTCAGTTCAAATTCGGATCTAATCTGAATAAACCGAATTTGAACTTAAGATTTATAAAAAAAATATTTAAAATACACAAATTAATTCAAAATTCAAGATTTTATACTTTGGGCCATTAATTTGGTTTTGTATTTATAGATTTTATATTAAATTTTTAGGATTATATTATTTATTATTTATTTATTTGTTTATTTTATTTATTTTATTTATTTATTTTTAAATTGTAATTCGGTATTCAGGTCGGGTTTCGGGTTGAGTTTCCATATCCAAAACCAAACTAAAAACCATACTCAAAATTTGGTTTATTCAATTCGGTTATCCGAAAACCGTATTTTAAATATGGTTCGGGTTATTCAAATTCGGATAATTCGGTTTTCGATTCGATTTGTGATTTTCAATTTTTTTGCCCACCCCTACCGGACATGAGGAGATGGATTGTGGGTGTTATGTATTACGGTGAGAGAGCAGGGCGGATTTCCACTTGTGTCGATTAGTTAGTGTTTTGCATGTGTATGCAAAGTCACGGGTGTCCCTCATCTCTGCGGTGTTGTTATGTAACCAAGATACTGAGCGAATATGCGGGTGATTTTCCCGCTTGTGTCACTCAAGTAAGGAAACGGGGATATGTGGGTGGACCGCTTATTTCAAGGGGCAAGGACATACCTAATCGCTTGGTGTAATGTGGGTTAGGTTGTATGAGTTGTGTGGGATTGGGTTTGGGTGGTTGGTAGTTTAGTGGATAAGTATTCCATGTGAGCATAGTCTTTTCAGATTATCTACGTTGGACTGTGCAACAAGTAATGTGTTCCGTTTCCCAAGGTTGAATAAGTACTTAGTGATTATCAAGAAACTGGGGGGGTGCAACATTTTAGGTATTATCATGAAGAAGGTTCTTTTTTTTCTATGCTGGTATTTACCTATAAAAGGGGTTGTTGTAAGGGTATTTTCTGTTGTGATTTGTGTGTTGGCATTTAAAGTTATTGTGAGTGTATGTAAGTTATAAGTGTCCTATGGGCTTAGTGGTTTGGGATGATGGGGATACCTTAGGTATTGGTTTGAGGCGTCACTGGTTATGTGATAATTTGATTCACATGGGTGTGTTGGAAGGCTTACCTCGGTTTTTTGGGATGCAGGCTCAGATTATGTTCGTTGTCTGATGTTTTAGAAACACTCGTGCTTGTTGTAGGTATACATATTATAGGTTCAGTTAATTAACAGCTTTTTCTTAATTGCATAATCGATATATGGGATTCGCAAACAAGGGGCAAAGATGAAGTAGGATGAAGAATCTCCATCTGTTGGACCCGTACATATGAGAGCTAGGAAAAACTCATGTGAGGGAACATCCAGACTCATGGTGGCTTAGCTTTAGTGAAAAGATGGGCTATATAGTTAAGGACTGATGAAACTGGACTCGATGCACGAGGTCGTTCAACTGTGGATACTACAAAGAAGTATGCCGGCTAAGCGGTTATTTGCTTTTATGACATATTTCCTTACTATGAGGATGGTGCCCCATCATGGTGGCACTCAGGAAATGAAGGCGGTGCAATGGGAGAATTGAAATGTTATTCTCCAACGACATCACTTTACCACCTTCGTAGGCAGATTAGCTTACAACTAGGAACTCAGTTGACTGTAACAGGTTTTTTATGGCATGATGTAATACTTCTTAATGAATTTTTATAATCTAAAAAGGAAATTTTTTATGTAATCCTTAGTTTTTGTATGGACTCGAAATTGATGAAAAAATATTTTTATAGGTCTCGCGGCTGAGCCTTTATGTTGTATTGTATTTCGTATTGCTAGCATCATTAGCGTCACATTGTTACTATTGCAGTTTGCACTTTCCCTGAGTAACTCATATGGGCATGATTCTGCCAATTATCTCTTCTTCCTTGCGTAATGTTTATGTTTTAGCGCTCCTAGTTCCATGACTAAGCAATCCTTATGACTACGTCTTCTAAAATAAGGGGTGGGTACACCATATTTCTTCAAGTGTGTATCAATTTATACTCATGTGAGGTGATTTTTATGTGGGACCATACCTTTTTTTGGAGGTCCACGAAGATTGGATACGAGTGGGGTTGTAATGTTGTTGCAACCTCCTTTCATTTGCAAACTGCACGGCTTTGTTGTTCATCTGCATTGTTTGGTAGGCCAATCCTTGCACGTTTTCCATTTGGGTGGTGACTCTGGTTTGGGTTCCGGTCTTTTCCATGGATTATGAAGATTTGGAGAGAAAAAAAAATGTCCCCAGTAACGGCGCAACCTCCTTGTATCTTTATTTATAGATGTTGGATCGTGCAATCGTGTCCTACATGTTTTCCTACATTTTTCCTGAAGGGTGTTCGGGGTGAGTGGTTGAATCATGCACTCAAAGATGTTGGATCATGCACTCGAATAACTCATAATGAATATTATAGAATAGAGTAAAGAGAGTGCTTCCTTGAAATGATGAAGCAAAAGATGGCTCTGACAATCATAAAAAAAGAGCTCCCTGAGAATTGCAGGAAATTAGGCAACATCTAAAAGTCTAAGAACATGAAAGACATATAGTTAGAGAAGAAGACCATCATCAAGATCTATTTATAGATGGAAACCCCTAACCTCATTTTTAAGACACTCAAACGATACAACTGTGAAATCAATCAAGTCATTCACCAAAATCGAGAAGGCAAAAATGAGGCAAGGTTTCAGAAAAGGAAAACTTTTTGAAGATGGGGTGAACGCTATGATTACACTACTTACGTGAAAGTCTCCTCGATAACCAAGTACATAATAAGGCCCATAATCCATTGGATGAAATTACACATTAATTTCAAAAGCCAAAAGATATGACATGACATCCCATCAAACTGCCCACGAAGCTCTTATAATCAGCACTATGCACCACATAGCAGGACAATCCGCCCAAAAGCTACTTCAACAAAGGAATTCAGTATCATTTTACTGATCATCATATTGGTTTACACATCACACCTCAATACATACCCATCAACACTATGTGGCTGTGAGACTTATGGTGTATATAAGATCCAAACAGTAGGCTCAATCTAGGCTTAAGCGAGCTTAACGAAGTTGGCTAACTCTCTCATGAGTGAACAATGAAGAGATGCCAAAAAGTGTTCATCAAGTGATTGCCACATTATTCATAACTAGGAGATCGTGGCCTATGCTATTAATGTGGAGGGTGATTGTACAGCCACCACGATGGCGATGCACGTGACTTACTCATGAGCTATGACCAAAAGACTGTGGCCAATGTTATTTATGTGGAGGGTGATTGTGCAGCCACCACGATCGTCTCGTCCAACATGATCATCATGACAAAATGCTACACCAATAACAACGACCAAAGAGGTCTATATATACAAAACAACTCGAGATACTAAGGTAAGCAACTAGAGATTACAAAGATTATATATGATGAAGGGAGAATAGTGACTTGGGCATCAAAGTCTTTTCCTGGGATCCTAAAAAAACTTGTGTTGCAGAATTTAGTTAATAACTATACCGGTTAGATGTGCACTCGGATCACCGGTGTGGGAGGAACCAACCACATCAATTTCAAGAGTTCTTGTTTTATCAGATAATTAAACTAATTAAAAAAATTCATATTAATTAATTAGCTACGAACATTTTTAAAATATTTTACGAAAAAAATGAACGAAATCTGTAATTTCAACTAAAAGTGGACATCTAAACCATTAATTACTTTCTCGCAAAGCATGACATTTGAAGAGTTGAATGAGTATGCATGATGAGACGCCAAATGCTTGTATTTTCCGAAACATTTAACATCTCTTCTGTTATCTTTTTGTTGGAAGATTGCTAGATTTAGATAGGTTTATATCATAAGGGGTTTAGATAACCATTTTTGGTTTTCATTTCTAAATCCTTCATTTTGTAACCTAGTTTGAGTCTAATGGATTTTTGGTCCTTACGAACATCTAGATTCCTTTTTTGTGAGCTTAATTTGTAGATTTCTAGTAAGCACTTTGGAGTACTTTATTGAAGGCCATTCGCAAGCATGGTGGAAGATTGAAGGTCACGAGTCAAAATGTGGTAGAAGATAAAAGGGTAGGGAGAAGGAAGACAAAGAAGCGGATAAATTGTGATCCGGAAGTTTGAACCAATTTATGGGAACAATACAAGAAGAACCATTCTTTGAGGGTGGTACCATTGGATTTTTCTTCTCGAGCGCTATAAAATTGACTACAATAACTCTCAAAACGGATCAACGGTTCACCCGTAGCAACGGAAGTTAGAAGAGAATACTAATTATTCTGAAAATTGGTGGAAGATGGGCAGAACACTTGACTCTGGCCGGTCAAATTGACACTGGTCATGGCCACTAACCGTGTCAAAGAGCCCAGCAGTCTTTTTATTGATTTTCACTTTTAATTCTTAGTCTATAAATACTCCCCTTCTCTCCCCTATTGAAGAACGAATTTTCTCCTCTTCAAAACCCTAGTTTGCATTTACTCTTTCATCTTTTCATCCTTTCTCCAATGTTTACCATGGGTTTTTATGCTTTTGTTATGAGTTTAGCTAATCTAGGCTAAATATACTCTTGGGAACAATTGGCAAGCATTTCTAGTATGAATTTGTGAGATTTGATTTATCCTATTTTGTGCTTTCTTGTGTAGTTAATGCATGATTTAGACTCGGATGATAAACTAGTTGATGATTGTGGGTTAATTATTTGCTAGGTTTTGGTCAAACCATGAGTACTTTGACTTTTTGTTGATGTGATTATCGTTAGTTGATGTTAGGTTATAAATTGGCATGAAAAATAATTATGATTATTGATTGATGAAATTTCTTAGATTTGAGATGAATTTGAATGGGTTTGACTAATTATCA
>JAULKM010071121.1:0-11945 GCA_032355605.1 Rubia tinctorum
ATTACCCATTTAACCCATACCCATACGGGTTTAAAATTAGATAACCCGCTTGACCCGCGGGTTACGGGTCTATTTTGACACCCCTAATGTTTGGTATAGAGGTGTGCTTAAGGCATCATAAGCATCAAACTCATTGGTGAAAATTAATAGAACTGTGGAGTTAAAAGAATTTACGGGGAAATAATTGTGTGTTTGTATACATGCTTTGGGGTACATTATATAGAAGTACAAAAAACATAAACTCATCTAGAAAAGGAATTCTAATCTAATTACAATTACAAGTAATATTCATATAATATTACTATTCCTTAATAATTCTCTTCAAGTTGGAGCATGGGGATCAGCAATGCCCAACTTGCCAAGCAAAAAATGAAACTGATTTCGCCCAAGAGCCTTGGTAAACAAATCCGCAGGTTGATCATTAGTTCGAATATGATGAGTAACAATAGTGTCAGAGTGTACAAGATCACGAACGAAATGATAATCAACCTCTATATGCTTCGTACGTTCATAGAACACCGGATTAGCTGCAATGTGGAAAGCAGATTGGGTGTCACAAAACAATCGCATAGAAGTAGAATGCACAACACCCAAGTCCCGAAGCAAAGGCTTAAACCACAACAACTCACAACATGCAATAGTCATAGCACGATACTCCGCTTCAGCAAAAGAACGAGAAACTGTGGGTTGTTTCTTGGTCTTCCATGAAACCGGAGAATCACCAATGGTCACAAAGTATCCAGATAAACATCGGCGCGTGATAGGGCAGGCAGCCCAATCGGAATCACAATAAGTAGTCAACTGTAATGAACTAAGTGAAGAGAGAAATAAACCTTGACCAGGATGACTCTTCAAGTAGGGAAGAACACGTATTGCAGCTTGCCAGTGAGGAACACAAGGAGACTTCATAAACTGAGCAAGTGTATGAACAGAATAACTAAGCTCAGGACATGTGATAGTGAGGTAAATGAGGCGACCCACCAGTTGTCGGTACCGCTCAGGGTCATCATAAAGATGTCCTTCAACCTTTTCAAGGTCATGTTGTTGCTCCATAAAGTCAGTCGGTTTAGAAACCGACAAACCTTTGTCAGATAAAATATCCAGGACATATTTCCTTTGTAAAAGAAACATTCCTTCCAGTCTTCTAGCAATCTCTATACCCAAGAAATACTTAAGTTTACCAAGATCCTTCATATGAAAACAAGAACTCAAGTATTTCTTGAATTCAGAGATGAGCGAGGAAGAACTGCCAACAATGACCAAATCATCCACATAGACAAGGACATACAAGGAAACTGAGCCACGAGTAAAAATAAATAAAGAGTAATCTACCTTACTCTGGACAAAAACAAAGGCACGTAAAGCCTAAGCTAACTTCGCAAACCAATTTTAAGGAGCCTGGCGAAGACCATAAAGAGATTTTTGAAGGCGGCAAACCTAACCAGGAGGTGCAGGTAGGGGTGGGCATCGGTTCGGTTTTTAAATGTTTCGGTTTATTCGGTTCGGTTTAATCAGGTTGACATTTTAAAAACCTAAAACCGAAAACCAAACCATATTTGGAAAAACTAAATTCGGTTTATTCAAATTCGGTTTTTTGGTTGTCGGTTTCAATTCAAATATATTTGAAAAACCAAATATTTTTTGGCAGATTTGTAAAATGACTAAAATCAACCAACAAATGTTCTTCAGGTTTGTAAAGTTAATGGCACGCAGATTTTTGGCAGAATAAAGGGCAACAAGATTAACCATTTCCTGAAGAACAATCATCCAAATCTGTTTAGTGAGAATAAAGGTAAATTGGCTTTTATTCTGTTCTTCAGGTCATTTCAGCACAATAAAAAAGTGGGAAAAAACAAAACTCTGTCAAAGTTTTCTTGTAGAAGAATGAGCAAACCAGTTTTCCTGCAAAAGAATGAGCAACAACTCCACAAAATGCAATAGAACCCACAACCACAATCATCATGAATTTGGCTTTCTATTTATAGATTTTATATTTAAGTTTTAGGATTATATTATATTATTTAATTTATATTATTTGTAATTCGGTTTTCGGTTTATGTTTAGAAACCAAAAACCAAACCATAAACTATATTCATAATTCGGTTTAATTGGTTTATTCAAATTCGGATTATTCGATTTTCGGTTCAATTTTCGGTTTTTTTGCCCACCCCTAAAAAGAAGAAGGCTATTTATAGGTGGAAGAGAGAAAAAGGCAGCTGGTCAAACCCTAGTCAAAAGTGACGGGCACGGTCCATGCCCATAATTGTCATTTGTGTGGAAATGGGAGGATACTTATTCTTTGGGATTTGAAGAAATATAATGTCCAGGCATTGAACATTTATCACCAATACATTCATTGCAAGGTACAGTGCTTGGCCTCAAACCCGAATTCTCATGAGTGAAAGTAAGAGGGAAGGGGGCCACTATAGGCTGAATATACGCGGTTTTACCACTGGGGACCAAAAGATTGTGTTTCAATATATGTGGAGACAAAAAAATAATTTAGTTAAGAATTAAATATATGTTTATTAAGTGTACCGATGACAAATCTCTCCCTCGTGGTATACTATTGTGCCCTTTGACAAGCATTTCGATAAGGTATCGGAATTGAAGAAAGAAAGTAAGGTTTTGATTCAATTTCTTGTTTTTGACTAAGTTGTTGCGTCGTCTGTGTGAGTGCTAATTGATTGTCGATACGGTAATCACATTCTTCAGTAATGATTCAAGTTTTGAATTTGCAAATTTCAAAATTGAGTTGATTAATAGATTTGGGATGATTGATGTTAAATTAATACCTAATTGTAGTTGCAGATTACTTGTCTGATGCTAATCGATGTTTTTCTTCAAAAATCGTTGTGGCTGATTGTTGATGATAAACATCGGTTGGAAGATTTGGTGTTTGTGAATGCTTTTGTTTCAGAAAGTGATTAGCGTCGCGCTTTCAAGGTGGGCCGGTTTGTTTGGTTTGTTCTCGCGTATTGCTGTTTAGTTCCTCCATTTTTGCTCGAATTTCATCAAAGACCCCCGAGCTAGAAATATTTATAGATTTGTCCCCAAATTTGGGTTGTCATTTTCCTATTTTTCCTCTAATCCCTGATCTCACCATGAGACAGTTTCGCATGAGAAGGATTCTTATAAAAAAATACTACTCCCTCAGTCTCAATCCATTATGCACATTTTTTTATCAAATTTCTCAAAAAAATTATGTTCAAACGTGGTCTGAAAAGATTGACTAAAAAAATGACATAAAAAATTGAGATGGAGTGAGTATAAGAATTAAAAGGTCAAACAATTTGTTAAAGTTACTCTCAATTTGACCGTATAATAATCATACTCCCTCCGTCTCACTTCTATTTACACTCTTGATCTTTTAGACACTATTTGCTATCAAAATTTGACTGCATATTTAAATATATGAACAATAATATTATTGTACATGCTATAGTTGAATTCATCGTAACAAGTAGTTTTTAAATATCAACATTTTATTTGTTGTTATTATATAGGTACGGATATTAATGGTCAAATATTTTTTTAACAACATCATAATGATTACTGTGTAAATAGAGATGAGACGGAGGGAGGAAAATAAATTCTCAAAAACTAAAACTATCAATATTAAGTCCTCCAGAAAACAGAAAAAAAAATTGCATACGAAAGCAAGGCCTGGTACTCCCAAAAAAAAAAGACAGAAAAAAAACCACATAAATGCGTACCGAGAAATAAATGTGTTACTTTAGGCGCCGAGAATTGGGGTTAAACAGAAATTGTGAACAAAAGTAGGTATCAATCGTATCACATTATATGATTCATATGAATCATATCATATCATTAAAACTACAGGTTCTTGAAATTTTCATTTAAAATTCTCTCAAATCCGCCTCTCCTTCAGCACTTGGAGCTCAAGTCTAATTTGTAAGTGTATCAGAAAATTGAAGCTCAAAATCATCGCAGCTACGCTCACTAGTGCAGATTCGGCTGGAAATTTCCATCGCTATTAAGGTGACCATCGGTTAAAATTGTGTTGATAGGGTTGATTAGCTTTTACCTGTCAAAATTGTGTTCGAGTACTTAATTTGGTGATTTGTGCAGAATTTGAATGTAATTGAATTTAAGAAAGTTCAGACTTCACAGTATCCATCAGACTTTGTTGCAACTTCATCATCAAGATATGGAAATGCACATAAGTTGTCAATGTTTAACTAAGAAATGCGCTCAGGTGATGGGCTTAAATGGCAGTCACGTTACTCTCTGGATTTTATTGACATATCTGTGGTGATGATTTAGGCTTTTCCTAGCACAATCATTGTAGTTAACAATTGTTATGACTTCAGTTGGTTAGCCACCAGATTCGGCTTGTGAACTTCTGACCTATCAGGAGTGTTGTCTTCCGATATTTGGTTTCCGAGATGGTTCTCACGGCTTTGTGGTAGCTGGCTGCTGGTTGGGATTTGGAAATTGAGCTAGATTTACTTAGTTGGTAGATTTATTTTGTGCTAGTTCTGATATTTGTCTGGTTTTTTCCATTCTGAGATGATCTCTATCTGATGGTTCAGTTTGCAGTTTGCTTGTAAGCATAGGGTATTATCAATTCTGTTTCCTTTCTTGTTTGGAGTGACATTTCGTGTTACTCGTTTGTTGTTAGGATTCTGTTTAGCATAGGATTCTGTTAAGCATAGGATCAAGGGCCGTTGAATATGACTTCAGATGCAAATGGAGAATCTTTGGTTCGTATTTGCCTAACTATGTTTAAGCAATTATTACAGGACATTGTTATTAGTGAACTCTATGTTTATTTTGGATTCTGTTATACCAGCTTATTGTCATGGATGCTTATTTTCTCTAACTTATAAGCAAAGACTTGGAATCAGTCGGTGACAAGAGGTGAAACGTAAAGTCTCTGCTCCAGCCAATAAGTGCTCCATCAGCATTGTCTATTGTTCCCAAGACTTGCAGCTCAGGATTCATTTTTGAAGAAAAAGCTAAAATTTTGTTCTACCCACCATTTTGATACTAGCAACACCATCAATAACGATCCGAGTATTGATAGCTGCAGAAAACTTAGTATTCTCAACAGAAGATATTGCACTAGCTGCCTCAGTAGCTTCCTTAGCAGAGATTTCAATAATATCAGTAGCTTCATCAGTAGTAGCATTAGTAAAAGCTAAAGCATAATTAACACCATCAGCTGTGCCATTAATAATACCATGATTTTTTTAAAGTGTCAAGGGTCCTGGTTTCCTGGTAATTTCCTTGCTAATTGGTCCTATCAAATACTTTTTTTGTTAATATAGCCACTCTCAACTAACACTAGATTCTTGTGCTCAAATGCTTTGTTTGGGCCTACCTGTGTATTGATCCTGATTCATACGGCAGGATTGAATTTGATCTATTTGTAAAAATATACTGTAGATTTCCCAGCAGCTTACCAGGATTGGAACACTAGAGACCCTCTAGATCTTTTTTGAAGCTCCATCCATCTATCGGAAGCTAACCCTAAGGTCAGTTTGTTGTCTATTTATAATTTGTCTGTCTAATGTCTATGGATATTGATTTTTTGTTTCATTTTAGAAGTCGTGTTTAGAAATTAAGGGCTGCTTTTGCTTCTGGTAAATTATTATGTTAAATAACCAATATGATTTAAGATTTGGAATGTTTAAATTTTTAAATTTTGATGCATTTCCAAGTGCCAATTATAGATTGTTATGGAATGGACTCTTAAAATTTAGCACGGATAGCTTCTTTTCCACTACTTCCCTGTAAATAAGGCTGGAGGATTGTTCATGATTTTCTTTTTCTTTGAGTTTCCTTAAAAAGTATTTATAAAAGGAGTTCCAGTTCTGATTGGATCTTCTCATAATGTGGATGATGAATTTGGATAAATGAAAGCAGGTGACGCAATATTGATGATTTGTGGAAACTGTGCCAGTTTTCAGTATGTCTGCTGTAAGAGACCTTAAAAATAAAGGAAATAAGGAAACGAAGACAGTAGCAACTATGATGTAAAAGAATAAAAAACAGAAGAAGACAATTATGGTTACATCCTAAATGTGCATGTCATTTGATTTATCTGAAAAAAATGTTCCAGCATTTTAAATTTTTTATTAGGGTTTTATCTGTATGTGTCATCAGGTTTGTACCTGTTTATTATCTTCCTCTGGCCTTTATTGTTTTACACATCTGCTCTTTCAGTTTCTTCTTGATTTCTTTACTTGCATAATGCTTTTGATGGCTCAACATTGTTTTGACTCCACTGCTTGAAAAAAGTGGAATCTAAATCCAAGTAGTGCTTTGTTTTCTTTTCAACTGAATAAGAGGCAAAAAAATTCCTCGTTTTTATATCTCAAGTTGTACTTATGTTTTAGAGTTTCTATTGTGGAGTGGATCAGAGCCTCACTTTTTATTTTTTAGTCCATTTCAGTTCCGTATAGGTTTCTTTCTTATTTAGTTGGCCGTGGTGATCATGAGATTTACACCGCTAATGCTCATTTTGGTTCTTGGCGAATACTATTGCTGTCTGTTATAGTGTATATGTTGGTATAGTACTAATAGGGTTCTATAAACAGAAACTGTTTCTCTTAATATCTGTTGCTATCAGATTTCAGAATGTTTTGTGGAATGAATATGTTCTTATTCAAAAGTGGAATGATTATCTGTTGGTTATAGGTGGATGGATGTATGATGGCTGTGTATAGATGAGTCCTTAATTATTATTATGTACTGAAGATTAGTCTGAAGTTTATTATACGTTTTTCTGTACTGAAGATTCTGACTTAGGAGCACTAATAAATTTTGAATTTGTAGAATTCATGCTTTTAATTGATTTATTATCTTGCTTTATTTTTATTTAAAGTGACGGCATGAAGCGTCCCAATATAACTAAGTGTTGATTTATTTTTGTTTTTATTTTTTTGCTTTATTGTTGTAGTGCTCACCAAGTATAGGAAATAGATAAATGTAGGCGCCGAGAGGCGAGAATTGGGGTGAAATAGAAAATGTGAACAAAAGTAGGTTTCATAACATAAAATCTAGAAAAAAGGACTGAGTGTTCATAATCTAAATTTTTCAGTAACCTCACAATTCACATAATCAACATTTAACAGAATTAGAAGGAAAAATATGGAGGTGAGAACACGAGCTCCCGGGAAGATCATACTCACCGGAGAGCATGCCGTCGTCCACGGATCAACTGCCGTCGCTGCTGCCATTGATCTCTACACTTATGTCTCCCTTTGCTTTCCTACACCTTCTGGTATGCTTTGATTCTCTCCTATTGAATTAGATTGTGAAATCCAGAAAATAAAATGTGTCATTTATGTTGATTTTCTCTGGATGCATTATAAAGTTTTATGTATGTGTAACACGAGGGCAGTAGTGGTAATTAAAGTTGGAATGTAGGAATCAAGGGTGATATTTAGCATATAATAGATTAATGAAGCTGTTAATTGCGGTTTGGAACACGAATAATTATATCTGAATTGATATACAAGCATAGGAACCGATGAATGTAGGAACGCGAATAAATGTATCCAACGTGATAAGGAATATAGGAACACGAATAAATGTATCCGGAATATTCTGGCTATGACACAGTCTAGACTATGATCTTGTATGCCAGCCCATTTGAGTTGTGATTTCAAGCTAATCTGACAGCTGATTAGCTATATATGGTTCTGTAGAAGAAATCATTTACATATATCCCCTATTTTATGAGGTTTGGGTTGATATAGAACAAACATCATGGAATGTTTTTTATGTCGAGCTTGTATCTTCTAATCATTGGTTATACTCATGTTCTCTAATCAAACTATTCTTGGTTTAGAAATGATCTTAAATTGCTTTTGGGAGTGTAGATAATGAAGATACCCTAAAACTCCAGCTCAAGGATATGGATTTGGAGTTTTCCTGGACAGTCGGAAGAATTCAAGAAGCTATTCCTGGATTGGCTAGTCCAAATGCTTCCTCACCAACATCGTGCTCTCTAGAGATAATGAAAGCGATTGCAGCTCTAGTTGAAGAACAGAGCATTCCAGAGGCTAAAATAGGACTTGCTTCTGGTGTTTCAGCATTCCTTTGGCTTTACCTCTCAATCCATGGGTGAGGCATAATTTGAGATGCTTTTCTATTTCTTTTTCTCCCTTCTCCATTTCTTTTGTCCTTTTTCAAAATTTGGGCTGTTCTTGTTTCTTGCTCGATCATTAGGTTTAAACCAGCAAAATTAACTATTACTTCCGAGCTTCCACTTGGATCTGGCTTGGGTTCATCTGCTGCCCTCTGTGTTGCGCTGTCAGCTGCTCTGCTTGGTTTGTCAGACTCAACTAAACTTGATTTCAGCCACCAAGGTTGGCAGATGTTTGGAGAGACGGAGCTGGATTTGGTGAACAAATGGGCCTATGAGGGCGAAAAGATTATACACGGGAGGCCATCTGGTATCGACAACACAGTAAGCACATATGGTATGTATCATTAAAACTGAATGAAGCTTCTGCTTCTACTTCAAACAATTTAACAAACTTTTTCAACCAGTACAAAATGAAGATGATAAATTCATGCTTATAAGATTGGCATACTGCGAAATCTCTGGCTGGGAATGGTTTAAGCATTAGATTCCAAAACCTAATTAAGTTATACAGTTGTGTATATGAGAGAAGGAATATCCTGAAGTGACAATGTGTAGATTTTCTTTCTGATTAGCCTTAGAAATTGATTATTTTATGTTAGAAGTATTATGGATCAAGGCAGACATTTCTGCAATTCTCCTTTTGGTAACAAAATAAGTGTCGCTGATTATAGTGTAATTGTAACTATATTGGTATGGCCGGAGATAGTTATAATTTTTCTTATGAATTTTTTGATGGATTGATCATCACACTCTCAACATTAATAGGTTTTTACCATAGTTAATATATTGCCATTCAGACTAGCTTCTCTATTCTCAAATAATTCCAGAATGCCCTCGCATATTTTCCTAACTGTGCTGTTGATGATGTACAGGTAACATGATTAAGTTTAAATCAGGTCAGCTAACGCGGATAAAGACAAATATGCCTCTAAAGATGCTTATAACAAATACAAAGGTGGGAAGAAATACAAAAGCATTGGTTGCTGGTGTTTCAGAAAGGACAATGAGGCATCGAAGTGCTATGGCTTCAGTATTTGATGCTGTTGATTCCATTAGTAGTGAAATGGCTGTCATTATCCAGTCCCCGGTTGCTAACGATCTTGCTATAACTGAGAAAGAAGAGAAAATAGAGGAATTGATGGAAATGAATCAGGGTTTGCTTCAGTGTATGGGAGTTAGCCATGCTACCATAGAAAGTGTGCTCCGTACCACACTAAAATACAAATTAGCTTCTAAGTTGACCGGAGCTGGTGGAGGAGGATGCGTGTTGACGCTGCTACCTACATGTATCCTATCTTCATTGATCTGAACATTTTGTTGATTTTGATTCCATTTTGCATATTTACTTTGTTGGGGTGCATGTGTCTGAAAGCTGTTTGGTGGTTTTTGATTCATTTGGTTGTTAAAAGGCACGGTTTTAAGTCGAAATGCAACTCATAGGGAGAAAACACAACTTTGGTAGCGTAGTTTCAATGCTGTCTCTAAAATTAGGTTATGAAAGACAAAAAGCATATAGTTAACCTTTGATGAGATGAGACTGCAAACTTCTGTGGTCTACTGCCTGCATATTGGATGAAGGATTCAGGATAAGATTATACATGGAAAAATACCTAACTAGCTAAGACATGGTGGAGTCTGAAACTATGATCAACCAAGAAAGTTGGGAGTCTGGTTTTGGCATATAAGATGATACATGGGTAGAAAATAACCCTGCTATCTGAAATCATTGACTTTCCTACTTAATTAATTTTTTGTACATTTTTTTAGTATCACTTAATTAGATGATAAATTTGTTGTTAAGGGCATTCAGATGATCTCAACTTGTTTAAAGAAAATGTAATTTATTATTTTGAGCTTGGGATTCTGTGTTGATTTTTATGCATTGTATTTTCGTTCTCGGTGTTGGCAATGAATAATGTGTATCCTTGTGCAGTTTCCTTTAACTATAAATGCAGTACTATCAGGAACAGTTGTTGATAAAGTAATTGCAGACTTAGAGTCGTGTGGATTCCAATGTTTGATTGCTGAAATTGGTGGAAAAGGCATGGAAGTTTCCTTCAGTTGATCTTCTTCCTGATCCCATGAAGGGATGAATAGTACAATCACACCGTCGCACATTTTCAAGCATAGCTACTTATAGTTGGTAATATCAGTTCCTTTTACCTTTGGAGGGTTAGCATGTAAATGCTTGCTTCCCTAGTTGGTGCTGTAGTATAAATGTTCTTTTCTGGTATCGAGGACAGAGAGTGTTTGTCACGTTTTGATCGATTTCTCTTGTTCAAACCACCATATACTTCAGGAAAAAAGGGTTGTATGTTTTGTATGTTGATTGTCCCATTACTAGTTCAGTTTGTAAACTTACTTTTGTCCAGTTATTCTTTCCCTGACTGAAGGTAGTGAATCGCCTCACAAGTTGAACCTTAATATCATCACTCGTAATGTATATTTGCATGTTTTTAACCTATATTTCCTTTTCCCTTTTCATATACCCCTGAATCTGAATGAGTCGAGTCCTGGTAAAGGAAATTTGCAGTTTCATTGTCGTTTGCGTATGGACTTTAACCTCAAATGTGTCCCTGGTAAAGGATAGCTGTTTCTGAAATTTGATTATTCCTTGCTCTCCAATGGAACCTCCAGTTGATGATCTGCTCAGTATGATCGTAAGATAGTTGTGGCTATTACCGCGTGTTTTGGTGGTAAATAGTAGAAAGGCGTTGAAACGTGAGCAAACGTTTTGTCACACAGCTCCTCTGCTATTTCGAGGTTTTCATGGAGTTGAAAAGAGCTGACATATCAGCCTCACACTTCATTCGAGCCCCTACCTCGTGTTTTCAGACTTGCTAGATATATTGATTGGCTGCCTCCAAATTATCCGATTAAGAATTTGTATCTTATTGTATTAAAGTTGGAAGGAAGTGAAAGTGTAGTTCGACACCATCTGAAAACATATTCTGTTATTGTGAAAGGTTGGAAGAAGAAGGGAGCCGACCAATATCGCTGTGCACGGGAATGCAGAGTTCGACATTAGCGGGGCTTCTGGCATCCCAGTTCCTTGGCCATGCCCCCAGCATGTTCTGTCGTTGCCATGGCCATTGCGGGCCTATGTCTCGCATCATTCTGGAGTCAGAGACTTACCGTCTCATATACTTTCTGCAGCAGAATCAGCTTGGCAAGGCATGAAATCAAGCAGTTTATTGGAAACATCTGCTTCTTCTTCTTCATTGTTGGAGAATCAGCAGAACTAGTGACTTCAGGAATATGCAGCCTAGTACTGAGTCCGTTGCACCGGATTCACTCAAATTTAGCATCTTTGTAGAAATGGACGGTCATTATATAAGATTGTGGGTCACCGAAATAATTCAAATTTAGCATCTTCGTGGAAATGGATGCTAAAACATCAAATATACTGTACAAGACCTTGGCCACCTTTGCTTATCCACAGTAAGCCGAAGTTCACTATTAGAACTCTCCTCATCAGTATTGATGGGATTCGAACTTGTCCCCTCCGTGAAAATGTACATGGCTTTGCTTTTTGTTGCAACAAACAACACGTATATAACTCACGGAAGCAATCAACGATGAGTTTATTTGTAATTGACAATACGAAAAAAAATTAAAGAGTGCAAGAACATGAGAAATTTCACACAGGTTCAGTGTTTCCATCCACGTCCTGCAAAAATGGTTCCACTAGATCAACGAAATTACAAGAATTCCGGGCTCAATGGGTTTCAGGCCGAGGTTCAGGTAGAGTCTCAGTTTTTTAATAGATCCGGTACCTTTTTACACATGAGGCTGACTGGTGAGGGTTTGCAGTTTTTCTAGG
>JAULKM010071132.1:0-11945 GCA_032355605.1 Rubia tinctorum
ATCAAATACAAGAACTTAACCCTATTCTAGTGTTTGTGTCACATGGTGCGGACAATGGTCAAAACTTCCCCCTATCTATCACATAGAGTTGCGCATATAAAATCTTCCATCAGCCTCGCATCCATGACTAAGGAAGTGTAACAACGGCTATGGCATATTGCGCAAGTCTAATTCTCCCACGTGCGATTAAGTCCTGGGTGGAACACCACGAACAGAATACCTCTAGGCCTACAAAGGCAAAGGAAATAGCCGTCTTATTGATGGCTCCAATGATCAATAAAATAATCCTAGTTTGCTACCTACTCTATCTCTACCCACAACCCTTTGGCACTCTTTGATCGGCTAACTAGATGCTTGATCGATCATGATGATTAACAATGGTAACCTTCGTGCACACGCCCAGTTCCAGACTATCATCACCCAAAGCGTACCTATGTTTCTTTAACTGGAGAGTAACAATATTTCACCAACATGAAAGTAGACTCGATTGTGTGCCAACAAAGTGTGACAATCATTCAATTCATAATAATATTAAGAACAAGCCAACATAATAATAACAAAACACATAGAAATAGGTAGATCTAGAAATCTCACATAATAAACATCAACACATGAATACAAATATGTTCCCCAAGCTAGATCCCTACTCCCTAAGCATTGAACCCAATTATTTCATTGGATTCAATGCCTTATGGAAAAAGAAAGATAAAAATATGAAAATAAAAGAAACTAGAGAGAAGTGAGAGTGTTTTCTCCCTCTAGCCACCTACTAAGATCTAAAAAATGAGTATAAACGTCAACCCCAATAGACAAAGGCCCATGTATATGGTACTAGGAAATTATGCCTAAAATTAGACCCAACCGGCGTGGAGAGCTAGCCATGGCACGGATCGTGTCAGTCATGTTGGTGTGAGATGCCAGCTCTGGCATTTTCTGTGCTAGCTCGTTCTGGTGTATCTTGTGTCATCCAGCGCGGGACTGTCATCTGGGTCTTTGTTTTGCTTCTTTTGATCTGCGGCATGCATCATTTTGTGTGCCTCATCAGCTGGAACCTTGTTTTTCTCAGTACCTTGGTGCATCCCACGTCATTCTTCACACCCCATGGGCTTTTCTTGGCATTTTTGACTTGAAACAGTGTGGGACGTGTTAAACGGAACGTCCCGTCCCTATACTTAGCCAATTTTGGAGAGGAAAGAGGGGACCCTTATGCCAGATTTTGACACAACCCATGCTAGGTAATACCGGCCATGCCAAGGCCCCTTAACATGGGCCATAATTTTTGGTGGGGGTCGTGCTAGCTTTTGGTCCTCGAAGGGCTTGTGTGGTCCGCGCCTGCTGTGGCTGGTTCGCTTGGCTAACTTTTTTGCTCCGCTACAGCTGAACAGTTGATCCAATTTGGGAGTCACTGTACTCCATTGATAGTTATTGTGAAGACAAATACAATGGTGACACCTTAAAGTTCTAATTCTTCTCAGATTTCTCCTAGAACTCCATGCAACCTCAAACAACGATCCCTCTGTTTCTTCTTTGACCTTCTTGAACTTTGAATATGCCTTTCTTTGTCCCAATTCCATCTACTAGTATGATTTAGAGTTTGAGGACTTCAATCTACTACCATCCTTATGAATGACCTTCGATATCTTCTACCATCCTTGCGAATGGCCTTCAAATATCTACTACCACCCTCATAGATAGCCTTCCACCAGAAGAAAATAAAAAAGCACTTATGGGAAACCTACTAATGAGATCAAATAGGAAAATCTAGGCTTCTGTGAATACAAAGTGTCCATTAGTACCAATTAAGCCTGCAAATGAGGGATTTGGACAAGAAAACCAAAAGTTGTCATCCAAACCCTGTGTCCTGCAAACCTAACTAAAACTAGCAATCAAGCAAACAAAATATGACAATAAATGTGTTGAATGCATCGGCTAACGCATGCATAATGGTGTGCATCAAGGACTGAGCTGACGATGTGTGGTAAAAGTGCTAGGTACATGTACAGAGTTTTGCCTGGTTCAAAGGCTGACTGTAGTGGTAGTCATTGCAGTTCAACTTCGAGTTCTTCATATGGTTTATGAAATTCCTCCGTTCTAATGAACGTAAACGCTTTCCATTATAAATCAAATAATTGCATGTGTTTTTCTATTTCCTTTGAAATGAAGCAGCTAAGTGCAACCAGAGAACCAGTGAGGATTTGAACTTATTTGATCAAGCGAGGTTGTGGTAGGAACTGTATGGCTTGTACATTTTCTAGGTTGGCTTCGATGCCTCAGGACGACACCTTCAATCCAAAAACATTCCTGCCGCCTACTCCAATGGTGCACATCTAGGGGTTCCGCTTCATCTTGATTGATTGGAGAATGATGAGGGTTTCTTATAGATCTCGCGGGAATTTGGCAATGATTTTTCTCTTGGTGACCATGTCATCGACGTAGATATTGATGTTGTAAGCCACTTTGTAGGGAGAAACCTTGTCGACTGTTCGCTAATATGTAGCTCCTACATTCTTGAGACCAAAAGGCATTTTAAAGTAACAAAATTCTCCAAAACTTGTTGTGAAGTTGTTTTCTATGCATCCTCCAGTTACATCCAGATCCAGTGATATATTTTGTAAGCATATTGAAAGGCAATAGACTAGTACCCTATAATTTCTTCGACTAGATGGTCGATCTTTGGCAGGGGTAGAAGTCTTTTGGGAAATATCTATTAAGATCTTTGAAGTCAACGCACTCCATTATGCATTTTTTCCTTACCATGATTGGTTTGGCCATCCATGTTGGGTATATGAATTCACTGAGTATCCCGACATGTACAAGGGTGTTGACCAAGTTTCTATTGCTTCTTGTTTATCATGGGAAGAAATTTCTTGTCTATCATGGGAGGAAAGTTCTTTGTTTCTGTCGGGCAATCTTAACTGACAGGTCTATGTTTAGGCAGTGCATCGCAATGGAAAGGCTAACTCCTCCCATATCCTGCACTGACCAGGAGAACGAGTTTTTGTATTTTTTTTTGCATGGGGATTACTATGGATTTAACTGGCTCTGGTAACTTCTTCCTAATTTAAACCTCTTTGGTTGCATCTTCCTCGTTTAGCTGGATTAGTTCAGTGTCTATGCCTAGTTCAGCCCCCCTGGGGATATATTCTGCTAGATTTCTATGGTTGATCGAGTGCACCATTGGCTGAGCTTTGTGGGGGTGTTACAAGTTTCATTGCAAAAGTCATGCATTGCCTCACTACTTCTTGATCACCTATGACTGTTGCTACCCCTCTTGGCATAGGGAATTTCATAACTACATGGTAAGGAAACCATATGGCTTTGGCAACATTCATCCATGATCTTTATATGATAGTGTTGAAAGGATCTGGTGCGTCCATTACAACAAAATCACACAATACCATACCCGTTATGTCCTTCTAGCTGATGGTAACATGGAGCTACTCCCTCCGTCCCACTTCATATTGTTTAATTTAACTTTTTCAAGTCAAAGTTAGCCAACTTGGACCATTAAATTCTACTATTGTATACGTAAAACTACTATCATATTATATGTTGTTTAATTTATCGTAACATATATTTTTAAGTTATTAGTTTTTTCAAAAAAACATTACATGTATAAATAAATATATTAATATATAAACACTAATGAAGTTGACTCGAAAAATGCAGATTAAGCAATATGAAGTGGGAGGAAGGGTGTATATGTTTCCTAGAGGCCATTCAAACTTTTCAACAAAGCCAATTATGGATGATGTTGCTTTCTTCAAGTTTGCTCTCTTGAACCTGAGTTTGTCAAAACAGTCACTGAATAGTATTTCCACGGCATTCTAGTCATTCACGAAGACCCGGTGTACTTTGAAGTTTCCTATATTTGTTGTTATGACTAGAAGATTGTTGTTCGGTGATGCGTTTGAGACGGTATCTTATGCACTGAACGTGATTGTCTTGTCTACTGGTGTCCTCTTATTTATGGGTTCTTGTCAGGTCCAACCCAATGATTGAGGCATATGAAGCCTTTGCTTTAGGCCCCAAATTTTACAATATTTTGGGGGCCCATTTCTGAATAAAAAATAACTATTATATATGTAATAAATGTAGCATTTAAAATAAAGGGAAAATTGGTGGATATGAATTTAAAACAAAAGAAAAGACCTTAAGCTTCCATTTTGTCCTTTGTACGATACTACTCTGCACCCTTTTTAAAAATAAAAAAATCAGCATTTCAAGGGTTTCATCACTATTCATCTTATCTTCTATTCTTCTTATTCTTGAAATTATGTTTTCGCCTGGTCCATTATTGAAGAAGTTCTGCTTAGTATCCCATCTTCAAATTTTTTGTTGGATTTAGACTTTGGTGTGCTATGAAATTGATATTCGAATTGTGAAGTTTCTATTTTCTCCATTGATGCCTTGAAAACCTGTTTATACAGGAGTTTGAGTACAATTTCTTGATTTGTGAATGTGAAGAATAGTTTTGTTGTTAATTTTTTGTATTCAATATAGGTGTGTTATGCTCAATTTTATTGTATGATTCTAAGGAGTGTATGAACTTTATGCTGTAATTTTAGTCATAGAATTTACGAGATGTATCTTGTGTAATTATGTTCATGGTCGGAATACAGAGTTCACTGTGTGTGCAGTGTGCTGGAATTGTGAGCTGACACATGACTTATCAGCAATAAAGGCAGTGATGATAATGTGACTATAATGATAATTATGCTGATAATATTGAAAAGGTTGGAATGCATACTTAATGGGGGGTTGGTGAAATATGCAAAACTTAATGAAATGAAGACACAATGCAGACATAATGAAAATGAAAGGGTAACGGTGGCTGTGATCCATGTTTGAGTTCTGATTGAGTTTCTAGTATATAGATTTAGTTTTGTTGCTTTAGTTGGAGGTCAAGTTTTGTGGGATAATTTTAAAAAGGTGATAAACTTATCAAAATTAGTTGCCCTCACTTCCTTCATTTTATCATAAAATTAACTATGATTTGATTTTGTGAGGGCCCTTTTTCATCGTTCGCTTCCAGCCATTAAAATTATAGTGTTGCCCTAGCTCTTGTGGTGGTAGGTTCCTCGATTTTGCCTTCCAAGCATTGTTCCACGTTAGCTTGGTTGAACTGTGGATTGAGAATATCACCTTGCCTGGAATCATGTCATCTACGTCTTTTCCTTGCTCGATCAATGCCACTATATTTTGTTTTGGCTTCGCTTCAATTAAGGTCATGATTGGATTTTTTTGGTGTCGTAATTTACCGATACACCCTGTGTGTATTATTCTTTCTTGTATTGTGTGAGTCATCCTTGGCGGAGTAACTCTTCTATTTGCCTTCGAAGGTTATTGTAACTGGTCATGTTGTGATCAAGGTCTCCATGGAATTTACAATAATAGTCCTTGGCCCTCTTGTTTGTCGACGCACTCATTGGGCTTGGCTCTCTGAACAGGTCCTTGTGGTTCAACCACATTTCTCTCCTGGATTTAATTAAGGGCATTTTGGAAAATAGTGAGTTGTCAGACATTGGCTCTCTTCTGCTTGCAAGTTTTACACTTTTTCCTCTATTAACTGCTTCTCTTCCTTGAGTGCTTTCTATGAATATTTTTCCCCTTAATTATTTTCCATCTTTTATTATCACTTCTTCTATGCGGATGAAATTTTCTATAGCCTTTGGAAGATCTCTCAAGCTATCCAATGTGTCTGTTGTGAGCTTCTTGTATAATTCTTCTGATCTCATATAGTTCATGAACACTCTCAATGACATTTGGTTTTGGAAACAAAGAGATTGTGATGTTTTCTTATGATTTCACCACCTCATTGTGCAATATTCATCAGGTCCGTGAATGTCTTAGCAAACTTTTGCTTCCGATAAAACCTTCATCAGGTCCAAGAATGATTTTTTCATGCAGGCAAGTTTTCATACTATGTTACCGCGGTCCCTGCGAGGATGACGATGAAGTATTTATGCATTAATTGTATGGGTGCGTCACAAAATCTCATGGTATTCCTATAGGAGTGCAGGAATTCCCTTGGATTCAATGTTTCATCGTAAGCCTTGAGCTGGGCGGGTAGCTTGAACCCTTTAGGAATTGCAAAACTTTACATATTTTGGTTTTCCTTTCAGCTCTCCTCTAGATGGGGTGTGAAAAGAAGTGATGTCCCAAGATTTTTACTATGTGCTGGAGAAGATATTACCTTCAACCATGCCAATTTGGACAAGGTGATAGAGTGAGAGCAGAGAACCAGCTTCCCTTTAGCCTTCTCTTTGTTCAGATCTTCGCTTTGCTTCCTTAAGTAAGAAGGTTAGATCCCAAGGGTATTTCCACTTATGCAGAATCGATACTGACATTTAAATAAGATGTAATCTTGTTTCTTCTTCCCAGCAGTATCTCTGGCAATTAGTCTTGTGTTTCGTAGTTGAATACTGTTAACAGTAATCCTTGTAATAATGTAGCTTACAGCTTTTGTAAACTCGATGATCCTTAATGAATGAATCCTCTGTTGTTTGATCTTATATTTTCACAAACATCAATTTATCCGTTGGCCCTTCTTTTCTTGAGAGCCGATCCCAAAAAGCTAGCCCATTTACGTGAAAGCCGATCCTCAGTAATTATCCAATTTACATGAGATTCAATGCTCAAAAATTAAGCAATTATGTTAGAGCCGATTCTCAATAGTTTGAAATTTTGTGTTAGAACCGATCCTCAACAATTAGGAAATTCACGTGAGAGATGATCCTTAATAATTATGCAATTTACGAGTGAGAAAGACGCATATTGGATCAAGGAATTCAAGTACAACATTATTTGAATTAGACCACACTATTATTGGAGAATTTATGGCCTCATTGTTCATCTTAAGATGAATGACTCCCATGGCATAAAATTACAAAGAAAAAGGAGAGTACATCAAGCTTATACCTTTTTGTTGGTAGGAAGTTATACCCTGGTCGGAGTGTAAAGGTACCTCAACTGGAAGATACTGTTCAATGGTAATATCTTTGAATATTGGCGACATTCCACCTTCTAGGAGCCCAATTACCAATCAAGTCCTCAAGTACGTAGCTTTCTCCAATGTGTGCCTCAACAACCTGGTAGGAACCCTCCCAATTAGGTGCTAATTTTCCTTCCTTCTCATGTCGACTCTTCTCATAACCAACTCTCCTTGAACGAACTAGGTTTTTCATACCCTTCAATCGTGGTAGTTTTTCATTTGTCCTTCACCCTGGCCTGGTGCAGACTGGACCTTTCTTCTTCTTCTTTTTTGTCCACCAGATCTATATCCATATCAACTTCTTCGTCTGTTAACCTTTGTCTAATCTTTTTGTACAGAGGCTAGGTAAGCCCACCTTAACGATTATGACTGCTTCCAATCCATACCCTATGACGAACACGGATTTTCCAGCAACTGCCATTTTTGTTGTTCGATACGACCATAGTAAGCTAGGAAACTCTTACATCCATTTTTCTTTAGCCCTTACCAAACAGACTCTTATGCCATTAACAATTTTTCGGTTGGTAAACTCAACCTGGACATTAGCTTAGGAGTGGTATACCAAAGTAAATTTTTGCTAAATGCTGAAATATCCGCACAACTTTTTTAAGGGATTGTGGGCAAATTGCCTCCCCGTTACTTGAAATGAAAGTTTTGGATATCCCGTACTTACACAGTATATTTTTCCAAAAAAGGTTGATACAACTCGTACCTTTAAAGTTGGTCAACGTATTGCCTTCTACCTATTGGTGAAGTAGTTGATGGCCGCGATTGCATATTTAACTTTCCCTACTGCTTATGGGAATGGACCTACAAGATAGAATCCTCATTTCTCGAGCAACCACGATCCATGAATTATCATCATGTCTTCTTGGGGGACACAATTCGCAGGGCATGTTTCTGGAAAGGCTCCTAGATTCAAATTAATTTGAGTGACTCTTTGAACATCAGTGGCCAATAGTATCTGACCCTTAATTTCTTGGCGATTGACCTAGGTCCCTGGTGTGCCCTGCATACCCCTTGATGTACTTCTTGGATCGGGTAATTTGCTTCTTTTGGTATCACATGTTATAGGAGAGGCATCAGATATCCTTTTCCATATAAGGTATTGTTATGCATTGTGTATCTCAGTGCTTTGACTTTAATCTTTCTAACCTCCAACCTATCTTCAGATAATATACCATCTCTTAAATATTTTTTGATTGGCTTCATCTTGTTCTCAAATTTATTATTGGTCATTACAGTCTCTTCTTCATAACCGCAACATTTCAATGTTTTCATTAACAACTTAGGAGTCTCTGGACTTTGGTACTTGATGCCAATTTTCTTAGGGCATCCACTTTCTGATTTTGTTCCCTTGACACTTGTTTCAAGGTATTACTTTTGAAATTTCTCAGCATCAGCTGCACTAATTCTAAATATTTCAGAAGTTTCATTTCCCTAACATTTCACTTCCCCTTGACTTGTCGAATCTCTATTCACTGAACATCTCTGAATGTTGCACGATTAAGTATTTGGCCAATATCAAGCCTATAATCAAAGCCTCAATCTCCGCTTCATTATTAGTGATTCATAAGTCAACGTGTAAGGCGTATGGAAAATCTTTTCCAGCTGGGCTAGTCAAGAGAACTCGTGCTCCACTACCTCCCACGTGAGATGATCCCTTCACATGCAGTTTCCATTTTCTATTTGTCTTTGAAGGTTTGGTCTTCTTGTAGATCCTCTATCGTTTCCACAATGAAATCAACCAAGGCCTATCCTTTGATTGCCGTTCTAGGGCTTTACTGAATGTTATGCTCACCTAGCTCCAACACACATTTCATCATTGTGCCTAATGCCTATAGTTTTAGGTGAACCTGTCGGATGGGTATTTGGTGATCAGTTCTATTGTGTGGGATTTAAAATAGGGTCGTAAATGCTGAGCTGCATGCACTAATGCCAGGATGAATATTTTTAGCATTTTGTAGTGTGTCAAGGCCTTGCTACGCTCTGCTAATGAAGTAGATGAGGTGTTCACGACCCTCCTTATCCTTCATCAGTATTTCACTAATGGCTTTCGGTGATGCTGAGATGTACAAGTAAAGTACCTCCCCCCTTTCAGGCTTCATTGGTGTTGGCAAGAAGAGAATATGCTCTTTCAGCTGCTAAAAGTTGTCTCGTACTCTTCTGTCTACTAAAACTTCTTTGCTTTCTTCAGTATCTAGAATAAGGGAAGATGTTTTTTGACCCCTTTTATAATAATTGGCTTGGGGCAGCCAAGGAACCCGTAAGGCGTTGGGCGTCTTTAGCCGATCTCGGGGACTGCATCTTAAGGAAGGCGTCAAACTTTTTTGGATTGACTTCTATCCCTCAATTGGATACCATAAAGTTTAGGAATTTTCCAGCCCCCACTCTAATGATACACTTCGATGGATTGAGCTTCAAGTTGGTGCTACGAAGCAATTCAAATGTCACTCTCAGGTCCTCGGGGAATTTTTTTTGTAGTTTTTGCCTTTGACCACCGTGTCGTCCCCATATATCTCCACGTTCCTGCCAACCTTCTCCTTGAATATTTCATCCACCAACCATTCATATGCAGCTATCGAATTCTCGAGCCCAAACAACGGTTTTTTTGTAGTAAAATGTCCTTGCATTCCTTATATAGTTTGGTGGAGTTGGTATAAATTTGTGTTACTCCCTATGGTCTCTAAATATTATCCCTCTTCTAAATGGAACAAATTTTTTAGAAGGTGAAATGAGTAGTGTAGTTTTAATTAGGAGAACAAAAAGTAAATTTGGTGGATGGAAATAATCTATAATTTTCCAAAAGAAGAAGGTGCCAATATAAAAAAAAACCATCCCAAAAAAAGAGTGCAAATATAAAAAAAATCGAAGGGAGTATAAAATTACAGAAGTACGCAAAGCACTAGAGGAAAATGAAAACCTAATTCATATAGGAGATGATGCTTGTTGGGAGTATATCTATCATAGGGAGGATTACCTACAATATCTGATGAAGAAGGCAGGTACATGTAGGCTTTTAAAGGGATGAGTATATCCAACCTACTTTCTCCGGTCTCTAAATATTGTCACACTTTCCTTTTTTGTTTAGTCTTTTAATGTTGGCACCTTCCTTTTTGGTATTAAGATTGTTTCAATCCACTCAATATACTTTTTACTCTCCCAATACAATCTCCTACACCCATTTTATTTTTCAAAAAAAAATAATGTGCCCATTGATTGGTGCCAATATTTAAGAACCAGGGGGAGTACCTATAAGAAGCCACTCATACTTGGGAATTCCTCTTCCTTTTATTTTCATATACTACCTCCGTCCCAGAGAAAATGGCACACTTTTCAGTCAACTTTCTCAGACCATGTTTGACCATAAATTTCAATTAGTAACAAGACTCTAATATCATCATGTGACATATTGTTAGACTCCTATGTCGACGTAGTTTCTAAATATCAAATTTTAATGTACCATTAATATCCTTAATTAAAGTTATTGATGGTCAAACATGGTTTGAGAAAGTTGACCAAAAAATGTTCCATTTTCTCGGGGACGGAGGGAGTATGATAAAATGCTAAAGGATTGGAAAATATATATGGCCAAGTATGGCAGGGAAACTGATTTTGATTAAAATAGTTATATTCTCCATAGCTCAACACGTGTGGGCAATGATATAACCACCCCAAATAGTCATTAAACGGCTAAAAAGGAAATCCCCACATTCTTTTCGGGGGAAACTGAGATTGGTTGTAAAAAAGTATGGAGGAGTCTACAAAACCTATCTTTCCCAGCTGACCAAAACAGATTAGGTCTAAGAAATTCAAGGACATAATTAACACCTTCTCGTTAAAGTTTTGGTGGAAATTCAAACTTGGCACTGCACCTTGGTCTCAAGAACAAAAGGAAATCCAACATATGGCTCAAAATCAAAAGTATTAACACCAAGGCTGAAATGCACTCAAGGGTGATACATGGATAGGGTAAAGGACAGGTTTCGAATGTCTACGGGATTACTGCCAACAACCTCCCGTTTCATTTCCATATCAGTCTTTTCTTGCAAACAAAAACACAATCCTAATCTACTTAAATACCAACCTTCCCACTATTTTTTTTTTTTTTGCAGGGGGCTGTACATTAAGGATGGGAAGACCAGATAGGCTGATTTGGATGCCATCTCTAACATGGGAGTTCGCTTTCAAATATGCTTTCCACACTATTTTCCAGGAAAGGAGATTTGGCACAACAAACTTCCTAGGAAAGTCTTTGTTTTTATATGGAAATTATGTAATGTCATCCTACCCTTTGATGATATCATCAGTTCCTCTAATATCAGTGTGGCTTCAGAGTGTCCCCAATGCCATAATTCTAATACACCAACTCCCCTTTTCAGTTCATGTGGGTTATGTTCGCAAGTATGGCCATATTTTGCTCTCAGACTCCCTCATTTGGAGACTATTTTTGATAGATTATCATTCTTCTGGTCTAGCAAGGGTGAAACGGGTGTACACACTCACATCATCACACTTGCACCAGCCTTTATTTGTTGGAACCTGTGGAAATGTACAAACGGATTCATTTATGAGAATCAGAAACCTCATGCACCTATTAGCATTGAGTCTATTAAAAAGTATCAAACCTGTTTTCAGCAACAATCCATGTGATCTAAACTGGTTTCAAATGGGGAATCCCTAAACTTTTAGAGCCATTACCTGGCAAAGACCTACCACTAATTTGAATGTTAATGTAGATGGTTCTTGGAATCATAGCCAAAACCAAAATGATTTTTGTATTTAAAGCTCTTTGGGCAAAATACAGAAATAACTCTATTATTTCACAAAAGTATCAATACAACCCTGTAAAATCTGAAAGTGCTATTATAACACTAACTTTTGCATCAAATGTGCCGATATAACCTTTTGACACTATTCCGGCATTGACCGGTAGTTTTCCGGCGTTGAC
>JAULKM010071153.1:0-11945 GCA_032355605.1 Rubia tinctorum
TTTTTACTACCACATTTGATTTCCCGTTGTAAATATATATCTTTTACAACTACTATTATGCCCCTTGTAAAGTTTTTGTTGTAAAAGGGGGGATTTTCTTGTAGTGTTCATGTTCTTTTGTAGTTTTTGAGACAAGAATTTTCTTTACCCTTTCATTGTCCTTTTTGAAGTTTTCTTCAAGAAGTTTCCGGATATCTATGTCGCCTTCACATTTTAGAACTAAATTGTAGTAGTTTCTTACCATTTCGTGTCGCCATGGATTTTTTTTTAATTTAAAACATCCACCATAGGTGGATAGGATATTTATATTGGGTTCTCCATTACCCTTAAAAAAATAAAATAGTCGATATACATTGATCGATCGAGAGAAGTTTCTATAACTATCGAAAATTCCCGGTGGTATATTTGGATATATTTCCTGTAATCGATCTCCACCTCTCGTTTTAATTGATCCAAGCGAGATATCCAATAAGATCAATCTAGGGAAGTTGGAATGCTAAGTAGGTAATCCATCTATGTCCTGAAGCAGGTGACTCGGACCTGGACTAAAAGGAGCAAAAGAATTTGTACGTACAGAATCTTGTGAAATTGTCTTCCTATGAACAACTTTCAATGCATAACCTCGAGTACGAAATAATAGCTTGAGTATCAGCCTTGGGTTGTCTTTGTATCTTTTTCTTCGACAAATTCCAAAAACCCAGCAGCGTGAGGATGATGATGGTGGGTGTTCATGAAGCACTTCAACTGCAGTATGAGCAACTTCAAACAGAAGTTGCAGTATGAGAAAAACAGGTGACTTAGACCTAAATTAAAAGAAGCAATATCAACCTTGGATTGTCTCAGTAGCTCTTTATTTGACAAATTCCAAAAGCCCCGCAGCGTGAGGATGATCATGGTGGGTGTTCTTCAACTGCAGTATGAGCAACTGTCAACTGCAATATGAGCAACTTCTGATAGCCAACAGAAGAATTGGGAAAAATCCCTTGGCATGTCCGGTCTTCAGGGGTATCAGTATCATGAGCAACTTCCAGAAAAAGAACCTGAGAAGCATACAATAAACTATATCAAATAGCACGGTGTTCCAGATTTCAGAGAAGTTTTGTATCAGACTCCGTGTGCGGAATCCAAGCTGTACAGATATCATGTAATCATGAGACTGAATGCTTGGTATGTATTTTAATTTTATCCATTAAAATGATTCCATTTTATCCATTAAAATGGACCAGGTGTGATCTTTGTTATTATGAAGCCTTGCTTCCTCTGCTAAAAAATCAGCCGCAAGGTTTCCCTCTCTCTAATTTGTGTAGTTCAGACTAGCATGAGAGCTTTGTAGTATTCCTTTTAAGATCCAACACAAAGAGTAGAGTTTCCATGGGGATTTTACAAGATTGTGAAAGGATTGGATTGCTAAATTGCAATATGATTCTATTACCATAGAGAAACTATATATTTTTCTGACTTGTTTGAGGCCTAAGTGGATAGCCAGTAGAGTTACCATGGAACTTTGTCTTTGATTCTACATTGTTCTTGATTTTCTTGTGCTACTTTCAATTAGTCCCATACTTTTATTTTAGCAAGATTTTTCCATCGCTTCAGAATGTATTGTGGTGGTATCTCGCTTCATATAGAGATAACCTTGCATTTATAAAATTTAATAAGATAAACATCCGAACTAAGGCTCTAAAATATGAAATTACCCTTATTTTAAAATTAAACATGCAAATGAAGAACTAATGACATATATAAACAATGTAATATCTTTACATCTATGAAACCTGCTTACACAAAGATGAACATGCAAATATTGATGAACATGCAAATTGAATTCTAAATATTGACGAATCATCTAACAAAGATCGATCATGTTACTTCATGTGTTAATGCAGTTACATCATTTATTTAATATGTTACTTCATACTTTTTATCAAATCTAAAAACCCCTAATTTTTCTCAACAAAATGTATATAGCCAAATTCCAGACCATGGCGAATTATCCAGCAGATTAACATCACGTTACTTCATGTGTTCATGCGGTTACATCGTGTGTTCATCATATTACTTCATACGTTTCAACAAATTTTAAATTACCAAAATTTTCTCAACAAAATGCATATAGCCAAATTCTAGACCATTGCGAATTATCCAGCTGAATAGCATCACGTTATTTCATGTGTTCGTGCAGTTACATCGTGTGTTCATTAAATTACTTCATATATTTTATAATTTTTTTTAAAATACCTAAATTTTCTCAACAAAATGCATATAGCCAAATTTCATACCTTGGCGAATTATCCAGGAGAATAATAACACATTACTTAATATGTTCATGCAGTTACATTGTACGTTTTACATATTACTTCGAATATTCCAACAAATTTGAAAACATCAAAATATTCTTAAGATTATGCATATAATTGAATTCCAAATATGACAAAAAATATATCAGAATATAAAAACTTTACTTCATGTGTTCATGGCGTAACTGGCGTTAATTCATGTGTTTAACTGTATAAATGCAATCAAAACCAAACTGGATGTAATTTTGTTGAATTTTTGGATTGAACATCTTCGTTGTTTTCTCCTTCATACAAAAAAATTTCATTGCCTTGAATCGCTTTGTTTTCCATAGTTTATAGCAATAACAACTTAGATAGTATGTTTCAACCGTTAATTTCATAAATTTTAGATTTCAACCATAAAATTTGGCTGTTGATGAAAATTGAGATTTAAAATCGTAAATTCCATATTATCTCTACGATTTCACCGTTGCTTATCGTAGAAGTTTTAAAACTTGCATTTGTTCATCAGTTCGCTGCAAAATTCACTCCTCTGTCACAAAATTCACATCGTAGATGTAAGAGAATTGCAGATTTGAAAATTCGTATCCAATGATAACGATTCTCGTTGCTTCGATCCGACGTTTTGCTGTGTTTGATCGAAAAATTGTTGAGTTTGAAGCTGCGATTCGATCGGATTGAGTTTTAGAAGGATTTAAATTCCTTAATTTTGGAGATTTTCTTTGCAAAATAGGGCATTAAGTTGTAGTCTGAGTTTTGACCCAAATTCTCTTTTAACCTGGTTTAGATCTGCTATCTTCAGCCCCATTTCCTGTATTTTCAATCAGGTTCCATTTTCAGCTCCATTATTAATAATTATTGTCCGGTCGCTTGTTGCATCATTTTCTATGGTGAGACGGTCTCATAGGAGTTTTTCTTTTAAGGGTTATTGATTTAAATAAGATAGTGGGAGAAAAATAAAATTATTTTCATATCCACTTGATTTGTTTTGTTTAATTTCATAATTATAACTTTCTATTTTTTCATGTATTATAAAATATGAGTGAGTAGATTCTACAATTCAGTAACTAGTCGGCCCTCAAATTTTCTTGAAAATTTGAGAATGGTTCTCATCCAAAGATTACGACTTAATTTTCTCAATCTAACTAAGGTGAACATTTTAGAGTTTTAGAAGAAACAAGGTGTAGATGATGATATAATCGTTATATCTCTTAAACTTATAGTTCTAAATTGTTATGGATGACACGTGTTCACAAAATAATGATACATTTCGAATGTTGATTGATGTATTATTATCCTTGAATTTTATGTGTGATGTTAGTTAGACCATTATTCAAGGTTGAAAGTTGAGAGTTTTTTTGGAAAATAAAGTTGAGAGCTTTCCTATAAGAAAAGGAGTGAAATATGATAGTTTAATAGATATTATCCATGATAAATTTTGGAAATTAATTGTTAAGTTAACTTTTTTTATTGCTTGAATCAATACTATGATATGTTGAAATGAGGAATTTTAGTAAGCTTTTCATCAGGTACAAGGAAAATTATTGTTCTAATTTGTGTTTATGTTATTGATATGTATGATACTATGTGTATTTTTGAAATACACACAATATTATAAATAATTAGACAGATAATTTTTAAAGAATTCATATACTTACAAAAAACATTATCTTGATTTCTTCAAATTTTCAATTTTATCCTTGATATTTCCATAACTTATGGAAAAATCGTCTTTCAAGAGTCAGACTAGTTATAAGTTTATGACCCGATAAACTTATGAAAAGATAGTGTTTCTAAAAAAAATTCCAAAATTACGTTAAAAATAATATTAGAATAATAGAAAATAGAATTAATTTTATCATTACAATTTATTAAACACTAAATACTACAAAAAATTATTATATAAAATTATACTCCTTCCATCCATCTAATTGTGTCTTACTTCCAATTTTTTCACTATTTATTGGTGATTTTATAATTTTAACATCTTAAATTATGTATAATAATAAATTATGAAAAATATATTTTTTCAAGATATGTATTAAGATGAACGTAGCAATATCTTATATGATAATTTTCATATTTATATATCTATAAATTTTTACAATTCAAATAACATCAACTTTATTGGTAAATAGTGAGTAAAACATATATAGAGGGACGAAGGAAGTAGGTAAGATCATTAAAAAATTAAAATAAATAATTAAATAATTAAATAATTAAAACCAAAACATGTAGTATAAAGTTATGGTTAAATACATTTTATAAAACTAATTTAAAATAAATAAATAAATAATCTAAAGACAAGGTAATAAAAATGTGTGCTCCTGGCGTTTGACTAACTTTAATAAAGTTGATGTAAATAGAAATTTATTCTATTTACACCACCGATAAAGTTAAAATAACTAATAAAGCTGGCGTAAATAACAATAAAGGTGGTACAAATAGAATGGGCCAAAGAGAAATTCGATGGCTATTTACACATATTTTTTGATCGGGACTATGAAATTCTGTGTATCAATTTGTATATTCTACACATTTATTTAGTGATTGACCATGAAAATATGGCAAATTAATTTTTATGTAGTTTTTAAATTTATTTTAATGCAATCCAATATAGTTACTATCCAGACATTCTAATTAGCGCTAATAAAAATTAATAGAATAAGATGTACCATTAAATAATTTTTAAATTAATTTTATTACTAAGTAATTTTTTTGGCTAAATTTGATAGGTCTCTTTTTTATATTTTCCAGCGCAATCCATCCAACCTCTACACGTATTCAACAATCCTCCCAATTTCCATGCGAGTCAAGACTAAGTTTATGAGATTTAAAGATTGGTAATTTGAAAAGTTATGGAGAAACTTGAAAAAATATTATAAAAAGAAGAAGACTACACTATATACGTAGATTGATGTTGTATTGGTTAGGTGTACATACATAATAAAAAGCAAGGCATCCATGGTTTGATAGGAGATTATCTAACTTGCTCCAATAGTACTTATGACACTGTTGTATTATTGGAGTGAAAAGAAATGAGAATTTTATTTAATTTATTTGATTTAAATATATTTTTAAGATCAAATATATTTTTTTCCAATCAAAAGCTCATCATGGATGAGCAGTGGTTGTTTTAATGGATCCCAAAACCATTAGTAACCCAAATATAATCATTACAAAAGGTCAAACCGATTGACCAACCTATTAAACGAAAATTAGAGTATTTGATATGATTTGATTTGGGGGGGTTTGTAGTATGTGTTTCCATTTCGAAATCCTTCACCCTTGTGTTAAATTCTGAATGGCTAGGCAGACCACAACTCCCATAAATCCTCCTGATCGATCTAATCTCAAAGTTGAATAATTTTCTTCGTGAATTGAGGAAAAGGACTGTCTTGCCTTAAGAGAAAGAGAAGGTGTTGCTGTTGTCTTATAGATTTGAAATAAGTACTTCTCTGAAGTTTGGTTGAGAGTTTGGCTTATAATCCGCAGGGTGATTGTCTTCCCTGAATGTGTGAACAAATTCGAATCTTACTTCTAGTTTTGTGGCCATCATCTTCCTGAAGAGGTGTAACAATCTCCATGGTGGCTTAGCTTCTGCCCTTAAGATGCCCACAACTTGTTTCAAGTCAGTTTCAATGATGGCCTTTGTGCGCCGGTAAGCAGCCCACTTCATACCTGCGTGTATTGCTATTAGTTCAGCATGAAGAACATATGACAACTGATCATCAACAAATTTAGATATTGTATGCAATAAAGAACCGGATGAAGATCTGAAAACACAACCTATGCTGGTTCCATTTATCCTAAAGAGGCATCACCGTTAATTTTTATACCATCTATTGGAGGAATCCATCTCACTGTGCTTATAACCATCCATGATCTCTTTTTCAGTGGTGGAATAATCCCATTTATGAAGAATATCTGATCATGTGATAAAAAATGCAGATCATTATGAACAGAATACAATGAGAAGGAAAGAGTGATGACAAATTTCCAAATAACTTCAACATTAAAATCTGCATTCTCATAGATATTTTTGTTCCTTGCCTTCAATAGTTCCCAAAGAATTATCATTGGTAGATTGCAGATTAAGGAAAGTTTTAATTTGGACAAGCCTGTTATAATCCAGTAATGCTGCAATCTTGATGCTATAGAATTGAACGACTGATTTTGGAAACTCATCAAACTATGGAATCTCTTCATTCAGGATGTTATCAAATGGCAGGGCATTATTCAATAATTTCCAAAAAAAAATAGAAACTCCCTCTGTTTTACTATGTTTGGCACACTTACCATTTTCGTATATTTTTATAAGATTGTCACTTTTTCTTTTATGGCAAAAAGTACACCATTATTTTATAACATTTTAACTGAATCCTTCTCTAGAACAATTATGCATGTAGTAAATATAGGACTAATAAGACCCTACCAAATCCCAAATAGGATTAGCCAGCCAACTCACACAATGTATGCAGATGACACAAATTTATTTACAACTGCAGATGCTAAAAACCTTAGGAATCTTAAAAAATTCCTCCAAGCCTATGAACTAGCTTCACGTCAACACATAAATTACCAGAAAAGTGAGTTTTTCATTAAAGATAGGATAACTAAGCCCATATTACTTATGATTAAAATAATCCTAGAAATGAATCAAGGGAAAACACTAATGACATATTTAGGAACCCCAATCTTCCAAGAAAAAAAATCAAAAATGAATATTTTACTCCCCTCTTAGACAGATTGGAAAGTAAGCTAAAAAAATTGGAAAAATCTGTGGCTGTCATCTACAAGTAAACTAAACTTAATTAATTATAGCCTTTACTCACTTGGTACACATATTTTCATTGTGCTGAAACCAACAACGCAAGTTATTAAAAAATAGAATCTTTAGCTGCAAATTTCTTTTGGGGAGACAATGACGAGGGTAACCATAAGTTTCATTGGAGATCATGGAAAAAATGTTGTATACCTGTAGAAGAAAATGGTTTAGGAATAAAGGATCTGTCTACTTCAATCAAAGCACTATCAACAAAATTGTGGTGGAAACTCCAAATGAATAAAACTCTATGGTCTAACTTAATGTGGTTGCTAAGTAATACCCGTCACGCTTCACACACAAGAACCAAGATTGAGTTAATCATAAAGGAGTGCAATAGTCACTCACAAGTTATCTATGGATTAGGAATGAGTAGTTTCTGGAACTCCAACTGGCTAGGAAATAGAGCTTTATTTTATAAATGACCTATACAGATTGACCTGCCCTTCTTTGATATTACTATATCTCATTTTATAATGGATAAACTATCATACTTACCTTTTTTGGAGTCTCACTTAGCTACCAGTGACATTCTTTTATTGCAGGCTACCAGTGGCATTCTTCTGGTTTGCGAAATTTTAGATCTTTGTCAATAATAGGGTTCTCGTTCAACCCTATAATCAACTCACGAAATTCAAGCGTCTAGCCCACTAGGTATATTCAATTCCGACTTGCTCTCTAAATAGCCCGCAGGTTTAGATTACAAGGTTCTTTGATCACTAACTAGCCCGCGAGATTAGTTCACAAAGGATATTGATACTTAATTAACCCGCAGGATTAAGAAACAATGAAGCAATGAGTATAACTCAAAATTCTGAATATTTGATTGATAAATAGATGATAAAACTCTCGGCCATCCCTTTTATTTATAGGGAGAATTTTGGCCATACAAACCCTAATTACAATTGGAATCTGAATCAACTTATGGCAGCTTTAAGAAGCTAAAACCATATCTAACTAAACTTCTAAAAATACTCTAATTTTGGCCATGTCTAATTAGAATTAGACTAGAAAAACAATACCTTATCTAATCTTTCCAAATCTAATTCTAATCGGAATAAAACTGAATATTCTAAACCCTAATGGACTGTTAATTTTGAAACAGCTCTTCAAATCTCACATGGCCGAGCTCTTCAGTCCAAAAACCTAAATTAAAATAATTTTACAACATTTTACAAAGATCACACTACCTCATTAAAAAATCCATAGGGAAAAAGAGTATGGTGTTCTTCACGACGTCTTCAATTAATCGACAAGATTGAATAATTAATCCCAGCCCTAACCTACTTCTTCTTTAATTCTTCATCATGAAGTTGATCAATCGAATGCAAAGCATTCAATACCACATCTCTAAGCTTCATTCTTGACCTTGTCACCGGTCCATCCATATCACTTAGAGGATCCCAAACATATCCCTTGAAT
Source organism: Rubia tinctorum (assembly GCA_032355605.1). Classification (NCBI taxonomy): domain Eukaryota; kingdom Viridiplantae; phylum Streptophyta; class Magnoliopsida; order Gentianales; family Rubiaceae; genus Rubia; species Rubia tinctorum. The sequence goes on from JAULKM010071153.1 coordinate 8,545, forward strand.
GTTTGCTCAAGACGTGGAATGTTTTCATTTATGGTGGTAGTCGTCTTGGGATCTCCATCAAGTTATATTATATTTAAAGGAAATAAACCACTCTTGTGGTTGCTACCATTGTACATGCCCTAAGACTATCTAATGTGTGTGAAGGGCATGTTGCACGTGGATGAGCAAGTCTTTATATAAAAAAAGAGAAAATAATTTTATAACGCTACGTTTATTTTGAAATTTTCAATATAACCTTCATGTTTTCAAAAGTGTTGAAATAACCCTAGATAATCCACGAATGTGCCAAACTACCCGATCTCGCAATTTTTGGCGGGGATTATGATAATGAAGGTCTTGCCCCTCGGAAAAAACTAAAAAATATGAAAAACATAGATTGATGGACATAACCTTTGTGTGATTCATACCCCTCGTGGGTTAGATCAGCACTTTCTAAACAAACTGAGGGTTAGATCAACACTTTTTAAACAAACTAAGGGTTAGTTCAACACTTTTCATCACTTTGTACTCGAATTAAGAATAGGTGACCTGAGTTTGTACTCTAAGCACTTTACCACACACTGATGTAACCACCCTTTCCCTTTCTTCTCCACCATGTCGTCGTTGCAGAGGCTCATTCTGACGGATTGGAGGTGCTCTGGCGAGAAGATTAAATCGGATGCACAATGAAGTTGGAAAAAACATTGGTCGCGAGGCCAGTGAACAAAAAAACCCAGAAAATGATATGTTGATCTGAATCTCCCCACCCAATACGGTTGATAGATGTGATATTAAGTACGAGTTTGTGCATTTTTCATTCTTTTCGTTCATTCAATATGGATTTTCCATAGAATAGGTTTAGAATATGGGGTTTTGTTAATTTTGATGTTTGTTGTCCGGATTGATGTTTGGATGGAGGACCTTTGGTGTTGGATTTGTGTAGTTGTTTTGTGATGATCTCCTATGCCCATGAGAGTGTGATGTCTCTGTGTTTTTCAACATGGGGTTTCAATGTTGTTGGGGTTTTGTATGAAGCAGAGGATAGGGGGTTGATATATGTCAATGTTCTTGGCTATGTGATGATGGTGTATATGATGAGTTTGAGAACTTGTGTTGTGGTCATCCCTTAAACTCAGCCAAGTGTAATGTTGTTATTTTTATGAACATAGGGTTACAATATTGTTGGGGTTCGTATGAACGGGGGAGAGTGAGTTGATGTCGATGTTCTCGATGGATGTGTGATATTTTTGTATATGTTGTTGTGATTGAATGGTTTATCATGCTCAAATTGTTGAACTTTCAATATCCATCTAAAATCGATTCCAAATGCTTGATGTAGGATGAATTAGTTCTTGTGGGCATTAGGTCTCTAATATGTGGCTTGTGTTTATTTTTTTGGATCATTATATATGCTTGGATTGGTCGTGTAGTTGTAGGTAGTATAGCAAATGTGGAATGTTGAATGCGGAATGTCTTATTTAATGTATAAGAAGTTTTGTAGTAAGTATTGATCTAACCTTATATATCTAAAAAATGTACTGATCTAACCTTATATTTTCCATTATGTACTGATATAACCTTTTAATTTTTTATAATGTACTGATATAACCTTACGTTTTAAAAAATTGTACTGATCTAACCGTATGTTTTTTTTGTAGAAAGTACTGATCTAATTTTATGTTTTCATAGGGTAAAATAGTCCTTTTTTAGAAGAAAAAAAAACTAGATGGGGGATATTTTGGTCATTTTGAAATGGTCAACGTTAGATTTTTCACTATCAGCGCCGGCAGATTATTTCAGCAATTTTAATGAAAACTTAGAGTCCTTTTAACACTTTTAAAATTTATATTAACACTATAAAAAATTTATTGGGTCATTTTGATATTTCACCCTTTTTAAAAAAAAATAAAAATCATAGATAGTGGAAAAACAAATTTCTAAAGCAGAAATTCTGTATCTCGATAGATTCCAAAATCTGTGGAAAGACTGAAATGTCTTCCATAGTATAATATTTTGTCATAGACAATAAATCAACTATCACTGTCTCTACGGATGCAAAGGGCTTTAGTTGTTTTCACGAACCTTCTCGGCAAATTGAGGGTAGACTTGTAGTCGTAGAAAAAGAAGTTAAGGTCAATTAAAAAACACGCATTATGCATGGACCAAACCTTTGTTCATTAGGCAATAGGCATGCATGGTTTTTACCCATCTTTAATTTGTTTAATTTTCTCAATTTGTTAGCGTCATTTCTTTAAAACGGGGAGTATTTTTAGGCATATGCATACGAAATAAAAGAAAAGCGAACTCCATTTTTTTGTTCACATGTACTCCCTCCATCCCAAGAATAATGGTCCGATTACTTTTGGACTAAACTTTAATGTAAACTGATGTGGCATGGAATAATTGTGGAAAAATAGGGATATTTTGAAAAAAAAATAGTGAGTCCAATCTCAAAGCTATTAAAGTTAAAAATAACATTGCGGGAATTTAACAACATGTTCATTGTTATTTTAGATAATTTTTAAATTATGTCATTATTTATAGGGTTGACGAAAATAGAAAGTACTTCAATATTTTTATGGGACGGAGGGAGCATATGCCATGACGCGATGAGAGGTCAATAGTCGTGAAGGGACCCTTAACTCTATAGCAGAGTTCTTCGCGTATGGTCTGCTCATCAGATGGATATCACAAAGTCCCAAGGCTAATATTCGAAATTAATAAGGAATATAAAAATTTTCTTCTAAAAAGAATTATAAATGATAGTTATCTTTTATAATTAGTTTTTTCATAGTGGGATATATTGGGCCAATAAATTCAACCTGGCTCTGATACCATATTATATTTTAAGATATTTTGGGATTCAATCTTAAAATCAATCGACATTATGTGGAAATGACTCAAAACCTTATATGTAAGTCATTTTCCTTATAAGAAACCAGTATGGTATCTATCTTTCAACACTCTCGCTCATGTGCCAACGTGGAAACACTCCACAATCCATATCAATCACAATAAAAGGGAATCCACACATCGGCCCAGTAAATTCGACTTGGGCCCAAGTATCATATGACTCTAATACTGTGTTAAATTTCAAGGTATCTTGGGTTTCCATCTTAAAACCAATAGGCATCATAGCCCAGATTGGGTTATTGGGCCGATGTGTGGATCCCCTTTAATTTGGCCTCATATGGGTTGTGGAATGTTGTAAAATATGAACGTGTATTTTATTAATGACAAAAGGGTACAATATATATACAAAGTCATAGGCAGAATCACAAAAGAAAAAATATTCTATCTATTGTACAAAATATCTCTACAGAATATATCTACACTTCTCCTCAAGTTGGAACATGAGGATCCCGAATGCCCAACTTGCCAGTAAACTCTTAAATGACTGTTTTCCAAGCGCCTTAGTAAAC